>WSTY01001544.1:0-10091 GCA_019633465.1 Tulasnella sp. 417
GATTTGAGGAGTTGGTTTTTGAGCTGGATGAATCGAAATAGCTCGTGTTGTCGTGGTCTCGGTTTCCTTTTTTTTTTCTCTTCTTTCTCGAATGACGTGCTCTTCAACTGGCACGAACTCTGTCTTCTCGATAACGTAGCCTCACATTGTCATTCAACTGACCGAAATCAAATGTGTCTTGTCTTAGAATCCCCTCGTGTGCGACTCCGATTCTGAATCTAATGTAAAACGCTCCTGCAGCCCGTCTTGGTTCGGGCTTGCTCTCATAGGAATGGGCAAGCATCGTTTGACGACTCTGCCTGCCCAAGGTAGCTTTGTGTTCGCGTGATGAAAATTCTCGCTCGAAGGGACTTTTTATGAAGAGGCAACCGTTTGCCAAAAGTCGATGCGTTGTCGCTGTGACGAAGCACGGAAGTTAGGAGAGAGTGTGTAACGCTTTAGACAGGAAATAACCGCGACTGCCTTCCTGAAAGAAATCGGAACAGCCTTCCATAAAGGTTTCAGGCTGGTGCCACACGGGAGAAACAAGTTCCAATTATCGGAAAGGTGACGGATGGATGATACTAGGTAGCTATTAGATGATGGGTATTCGTGGAATCTGGAAATATGGATTTAGAGGATCGCTACTATTACTTTGCGTGCCCTACTTGACAGAGGTACCAGCAAATGCAATCGTCCGCATGCCGGAAATCGAACTAATATCTCGCCGCTCTGGGACGTAATCGTATGGACAAAAGGTGGTCGGCACTCGCAAGCATACTGGCGGGTCGACCAGACAGACTGGCTCCCCCCATTATCTTAATCGACCTTTTGGATGAAAAATTGCTGAAACCAAGATCTTAGTTACTATATATAGAGCACACACTCTTCCATGACGTACCAGTGGAGTCTCGTCTAGAACCTCTTGATAGAACACCTCTCGGTCGGGGGCCAAATCCACCCTCCCCGATCGGGCGCGGAAACCTGCTAGGGAAGTTTCTGGAACGCCCACATGTTGTGAGAATGTCTTGAATCAATTCCCTGTATCATAGAACTAACCTGTGCTGCCATTCCTCCAGATAGGTGTTACCTCACCTGTTTCCGCGACTCTCCACAGCGCGACTTGGAAGGGAGCATAGGCCGGACATAGAGACTTCAGCGTTTCAGAACTCACAGCCGTGAGGAAAGCACAACTAATATGAAGCTTCTTAAACCAGATCGAAGCAGAGAGGACTTGAGGGAGCGTACTCGGATGAACCCCGACCTATGTTAGGGGAGTGGAAATCCCAATGGATTGCTAACCATGAGTACGGTCGCTCGCTCTGTTTTACATAAGAGCTCGTTATGCAATGCATCAAATTTAGACATGGTTTACACTTACGACGCATTCGAAAAGTTGTGAATTTGACTGAGAGTCAAACCGAACACGAAGGGCCTTTCCGGGGTCGGTGGTGACCCTGCAGAGATTATCGTTCGGTCGTAGCTGGACATAGTGGGTAGCTTCTTTCCCGGCTATAATAGCTTTAAGAATCCCACGTTCCATGCATCCGAGCTTCTCCCTTCTTTCACGAGATGGGGCGGCCGCCGCTGATACATTCGGTTGCCTGAAACCGAGTGAGCCTGGCGAACGAACACGGGGGATGAAGCGGCATACAGCGTACCTAGAAGGATCATTGCCCAGAAACGGCCACTTTTCTGTCAGGGCAGCTTGCAGCTTGGTCCAATCTTCCTGGATATCAGGAGGGAGGCGGAAATACCAGGCGAGAGCTTGGCCTGCGAGATGCAGCGATGCAAAGTCGGCGATCCAGCCTGGATCTCGAAGCTTCCCCTCCTTCCATGCCGCAGCACGGATGCGCTGGATGAACGCACTGCATTCATCCCAGCCACCTCCTCTAAAAGGCTCGACTTTGTTGGAGAAGGGCGTTAGGTTTCCGTACAGTCAAGCCATTTTGCCTATAGGACGGACGACTCACTGTCTTGGGTGGTTGACATGATGACTTGTCCCCGATGCAAATTACCTGGTACAACAAGCGACCAATATGAGCGCTAAGGTTGATAGAGATAGATTGATGGTTTCAATAGGGATTGAGTAACGGTCAGAGCGGGCGGTGAGTGTGGGGAGATCAAGCTTGCGAGGCTAGTCGAGCGCGAGGCGATAGGAGTCAACGGCGACCTTCATCTCGTCACCCTCACCTCCAAACCCACTCTCACAGCATATACTGCCTGAGAGTAGAGACCTGTTGCCCACAGAACAGAAATAAAGGCCTACCCGTCCTGCTCTCTAAACGGTGAGAACCCATACTATTTACGGGCGCCAGACTGAAACGCTCCATCGGTTGCACCCCCCCCCCCCAAGGTATCAGGGAGAACGTGAACAGGGAGGGGTCCGAACTTTCTCGAACTCTTCTCTGAGCTTGGAGATGGAAGGATCTTTCCTCTTTTCCCAAATTGTCCCAACTAGTTACTCCCTTCGTTCGTGTACGAAGAGTTTCTTAAAAATGGAGCCGAATGCTTGCCATTTGGGGCATTGGGGTGTGATGAGATCAGCTAGCACCGAACAACCACCTCCAAGTCCTAACCTGTCGCCCTCGCCAATCTCTGTTTCCTCCCCTACCACACTATCATTAACTCGGGTGCGCATCTAAGTAATCGCCACCAAGCTCCTAATTGTCGTCTGCTCTCAGATGTCCCCACCAGCTGGTAGATCATTGTGAATCCTACCTATTTTAGTACCGCTAACCTCACCAATCTACACCTCTACAGTTGAGCTTTTCAAAGGTACGGGCCGGGAGGAGTGTCATAAATTCATCCTCGCTATCCGTACCCGTGTGCTGTGGAAAGAAAAACAACGAGACTCAGCCTGGGTAGCGGACTTTGCTGCCACCTTTTTTTGGCACAAGGCTCTACTGTGGCACTCTCGACTCCCGCATGACGTTCGCCAAGATTGGTTCAAGCTGGAGATTGCGCTACTTAAACACTGGCCTCCTCCAGAAGATGATAACGAGTGAGGACAGGGTTGCATCCTTGACCCGTTCGAGACTGTTGAACTACGCTGCTATTAGCATTCAAATCAAGCCAACGCCAGCGGCCGGGTCAAACGACAGGTCTGGTATCCTGAAAGTGGTTCTCGATCGAACGAGAACCGTATACTACGTCAAATTTGTTGGAGGTGTATGCGAGTTGACAAGCGAGGCAAATCAAGCAATTCGCGTGCGCTCGAATTCGGTATCATGCATCACTCTGTTGGAACGGATGGTAGGTTCCTACCTGATTAATAATCGATGCATCAGTTACGAGATGTTCTCACATGTTACTTGGAGGACCGTGTATCTCCTCTCTGGCTAGCGGTTCACTGGGCTTCGCGCACACCCAAGATAGAAACGGGCTCCATTGAGTGTGCCGGTCGTGCCTCACCTGTCAGACTCTCCCTAATACAAGTTTTTAGTTTTGCCCGTATCTCATTCATGGACCGGCGTACTCTAAAGTCCACTTGGAACAATGCTGGGCCATTCCAGCTCATGGGCTGCCTTATCTTGTCAAGTGGAGAAGTGGTTCCCGAATGGAAGAAATATAATAATGACGGTATCTCTAGTTCCTTCCGGTCTCGCCTACGTTTTGTCCTGACTTACTGGCCTTTGTCAAAAGTCCGCTCCGTTTCCCCCTTCGTTCGGGGAGTTACTCTCTACCTTGTCGCGGATCCAGCAGCCTATTATACCACAGAAGAACAAGCCGTAGGTAATCTATATCTGACCCGGTGCCTCAATAGCTGATTTCTCTGCCATTTAGACTCTGTTCATCGAGACAACCGAGTCAATGGCTTTGCGACGGTTCTTCACCTTCCAACTGGCTTATCTCCGCCATTTCTGTAGAAGAATTATTGGTACTTTGTCCACACCTGAGGGATGTCGTGCAGAATCCATGCTTCGGTGGTCGGGCTTTTTGGATCTTCTCGCTCTTTCCGGTAGTTGAATTTATCCTGTCCAAACAAGCTGCCAAATTCAACCGTCGTTAGGTCTTCTTCTCTGAATTTCATGAGCGGAGTATCGACAACCTACGGTGACTGGAATGACCCGATAAGCCAAATTGGCTGGGGATTGAACTATTAGTTTCGCGCGGAAGTCTTTTTAAGCGATCCTGCAGAGAACTTCCTTCATGTCCAGCGGAAGTCAATCCTAGAAGCTTCCATTCCTTTTCCTTCGCGATTCGCACTACCTCCCCCCCCACCAAAAAAAAATCTTGATCACTTGGCGTGCCATGGTTTTGCTAGTCCGGTCTTACTTTCTATCGGGTCCCAGAAGCTCTCGTTAGAGGGTAGTATGACAGGTCGCTCGACCCAATCTTGATCTCGCTCTTATATTAAATGCTCAAGGTTCCACTTGTCAAGCTCGCTTATGAGGTCTTCAACTCGTTTGGAGGGCAAAGGATTGCCGCACAAAGATGGGACTCAAGAAATAGGAGAACAATTATTTATCTAGTTCTGCAAATTAAGCTTGGGGTGACAGGTTCAACCAAAAACAATGTTTCCGCCGAGCTTAGTTTGTAGGCTCGATAAACAATTTCTAAAGAGCATAGTCTTAGCGTAGACACGGCGCTATGGATGTTGGATTTATTACCGCTCTTTGCTCGCTTCTGTTCATCTTCGAATAGGAGTCAGGATCCACAGCAAAATACAGCCAGCGGGCACCAACGAAGGGGACGAGATTAATTTCTGAAAAAGAAAATCAGACCGAAACGTCTTTGGAAGCCCGAGAAAAACTTGAACGAACGTACTTTTGTTTGCATCAGCCTTCCAGAAAAGAACCACTTCGCCGTCCGCCAAAACTGTGCATGTCAAGAGCTTCCACGGAGTATTTTGGGTCCAAGAGGACTTCAAAGTCTCGGAGCTCACATAAGAAAGCTCTGCATAACTTAAGGATCAAAGTTAGGGGGGCATGGTGAGTATTGAAATGTCCGACACACTCGGTAGAACCATCCTTGAAGTCTGGCTTCCGTGTTGCCCAATGGACCGCCAGCCAAGCATGAAAGGAGGTATCCTGGGTTGCTTTAGTACGCACAACGCGGTTTTGGGGAAAAAGATGCTCGAAGCTCACCATTCGCTCCAAAAGGGTGTTGTTGGACAAGGAATTACAACGGATGCGGAGCGCCCCTTGAGCGCTGTGCGTCAAACTGCAGAGACACCCAGCAAGACCGAAAGTGACGTAATGCGTCGTATTGGATTCGCTAACAATCACCTTTAGAGCCCCTTGTAGCGGGAATTTGGTTCCGTTACTGAGGTTTCTTGACGGTGCCGGTGCGAGGCTTCGCTCGATGGTTACCCTGATGGCAGTTATCATTGGAGCACCCTCCGGCAGATCACATAGCTGAAATCGTCCTTACGCATTTTCGTATTCTGGAGAGGCCCATTGTGTGAGGATGCTAGTCTCCAACTTAGACCAATCTCGACGGATATCTTCCGGAAGCTGTGAATGCCATACTAGAGCTTTGCCCGAGAAGTGCAGTAAAGCCAGATCTGCCATCCAAGCGGGATCTCGTAATTTTCCCTCTGCTCGTGCAGCCGTACGTATGGCTAGGATGAAATCGTTGCATTCTTCCCAGGTGCCACGACCTCGGAACGATGTGACTATGGAGCGAGGTTGTCAAAGGTGCAACATTGAGCCTTTCATCCTAGGGTTCAACGTACTAGTCTGCTGTGTGGACGACATCTGGACGTGAGCGCGAGTCTGTATTTATTGATAGCTTGCAAATGCTGCTGAAATGGAGCTGGGTTAGGCTGAGAGGGGCGAAGATATCAGTGGTGGACAGGAAACGAATTCAGGAACGTAATTTGTAAGATATGCGGAGCCGGGAGGACCGTAGAAAAGCCCAATTTGACCATTGATTCGGTCACGTTTCATCTTATCACAACGTGCAACACTCACTACGGCGAGACGAAACCTTAGAGTATTAGGATGGGTTTTTTGCCCTCTACGCGCCCTGTATGTGGTCGCCTATACAATGCAGAACCACTCGTGCCATTCTGGGCTGGTCAATGCTCATGACCGGAACTTATCCGGCCTCGGAAAAAGAAATAGGTCTACTGAGCGCGGCTGACATACGTTAAGTGCCACCCTTCGACTCACGGATAGTTTTCGGCTCCGCCCTCCACATGCGCAGATTCGGAAATTCTGGGGTCAGCTCAAAGCGGCGATCCATCGTTCTAGTTCCTCAGGCATACTATTTCGGCAGTGGTGAAATGCTTCCTGTACGGAAGAACATGCCAGTCGTACGGTACGCTCATCGGAAGATATTTCCCATTGTTAGGTATGAACCCATCGACGGACTGAATTCCATTCAAAGAACCTTATGTTACTCTTATGTACCTCGCGCATGATCCAGAAACCCATGCCATGAGATAGAATCTCGAGAAAAGCGCGGTGGCGATCCTATCATCCTATCTGGTCTGATTCTTTGAAGCTGTTCATCGGGTTCGCGAACTACAATGGATGAAGTCATTCCCTGAGTGGCTCTCCAAAGATTTGTTTCTTTAGCTCGCGTTCTTTGAATTCCATTGTTACGAGGGCGCAAGGGCAGATGGAATTGCGGTATAAGATTCACCCTCGATTATGAAACGGTTCGCAAATGGTCTTCGACGTTCTCCAAAAAACCTGCTGCCGAACGGTTTGACTTTATACGACCGAGTCGAAGATTTCCTTATCAATATTGTCTTTGCTTTTGCGAACGGATCAATTGTCAAGGGAAATGATGCAACCGTAGTGAGCGACCTGATCTAACATGTCGGCTACCGACTGAGTAGCCTAGCTTCAGGTCGATCCTAGACGGTGGCACGATCGCTTTCAACCAGAACCTTTCATAATTTATGGGCGTATGTAGCTTGCTGTAACGGCTCCCGACAATCTGTCACGTACAAAAAACGGTGTCAGCTGGGAGGGAATGATTGCCCATCGGGGAAGGGTCTGGTGACGAGATGAGATATCACCGAACATGCTCTGCGCCCTTCGGTTCCCCGTGGCAAACAACACCCCGGTCTAAGTTCAAGGACCGTGTTGCAGATGTCGTCGACACTTGGGGTGCTTTGCACGCTCCGTCTTCGTTCACTACGAGATTCGGGCCGAGAGGGAGGTTCCTGAGGGTGGGTCCGATATTGACTTTTCTGTTTGGCCAGGGGTTGCAATTTGGACTGACCGTGTTTTTTCTCCCCTCTCCCCCCCCCCCCCTTCGTTCTCGCCAAGCCAATGCATAGGCTGATGATGGTCGACGGCCCGACAACAACAGCACTGCTCTCACCGAAACCATTCTCGCCTACCGTCACCAATTCCACTAGTTCACCGAGCAACACGGCGCTGAACCCCCCACTACATGGGTCATTGGTCCACATTCGCACCACGCGCATCCGCAGAGACCACCGACAAAGCCTTCAACCCCTACATTCCCCTGGCTCAGGCCTAGTGACCTCGTTTCCGTGGAGTGGGGCTAGGGACCTCTCTGCTCTTTGGACCGCGTCGCGCTGCCGTCCTCGACCACGACCTTCAGCCCAAGTCCGCCTTCAATGGCCGATGCGAAGCGACCTTATCTACCACCGGGATACTATTGCCGCTATCCGAGAGGAGCTGCGCGGATGACCTCCTTCCTGGCGAGGACAAGCAGGCCCCGCTCTGCCCGACTGGGCAACAACGCCAAGCACGGCCTCGACCGCGTCGTCGTCTTCCGGACCTCACTCTTCAAAACGCCTTCGTTCCTGGGTGTATCCAACTCGCCGTGGAACTCCGGCCCTGCATCGCCCGAGAGATCCAGGAGACCGGTCACGAAAAGTTTTCGCTCAGGTTTCGACCAACACCATTATCGGCCTGCTCTCCATCGCATATTACGACCACTTGGGACACGATAGCTGGGTGTCCTTAAAGGCTGAGAGGCAGTTCAAGAGCAAGGGGATCAGCAAGAGGAGCGTCGATGGTATGGGGTCAAGAGCAACCAGCGGCTGCCCAAGCCAGCCGTCCTGACGCCAAGGCTGTTCAAGACGAAGGACAACACTCCGAACCATGTTCCTCCTCCAGTACTTTCCCGCTGTTGGAGCTTCCAACAGCGGCATCGATTGGTGTCAGTCTCAGTCCGTGATGGGTGGACGAGTAAGTTAGTTTCAGCAGGCTTGTTTCCGAGGAACGTTCGAGCGTTGACTTAACATGCTTACTCATTCAGAAAACCTTTAAAGTCTTCCACGAATGTGGAGACTCCCTAGTTGCCCCCGCTCTCATCCTCGCCTTGACGATCCTCGCGGAGCTTGTCGGTCGCTCTCGTCCGGACGCCAAGGACCTCCAGTCCCAGCCTCTCTACCTTGTCTAGCCGCATTGGGTGAGCGGGGTGTCTGAGTAGTCGGTAGGCGGAGGAATGAGCCAAGGTAGCTCTAGTAGTCGTGGCCCGGCTTCGTGTTCTCGTTTCTCGAGCGACGTGCTGTGGCGGACCATGTTCTTTACCCTGTTATTCAACCGACCCTAATCAAACTATATTGTTTCCGAGTTCCATAAGCGTGATAGCGAATATACCAAAAATCTAACTCGTACTACTTTCGACTCGTTCGCGTTTGTTCTTCGACGAATGGGCAAGTGTCGTCTTGCGAATGTTGTCGCATTCAAGTTAATTTCGTATTGGTGAAGCAGCTCTCCCTATTCTATATAAACCTCTCGCTCGATAGATCCTTGCCAAACTTGGCAAACGGTAGTGTGGCGGCTTTATTGAATGATCGTTCTGCCGAAAGTACGTGTAGAAGTGAAAAGGCTGTAGCGATAAGGCCGTCTTCAGACAGGGAGTGTATATGAATGTCATGACTGCTTTCACGCTGACCAAGACTTATTCTTGCCGAAGGAAACTTGGAACAGCCTTCAGCGAAGTTATTTATTTTTTGAGTCGCCGGAACTGGGGCAGGGAATGTTTTGAGATTCATACGCGAGGGTCATATTGGAGCACCTAGTGAGTTGAGTGTAAAACCGCGACCGAGACAGTGACCGAGACAGTGCCGGGAATATGGGATTTGAGAGTGGTAGAGCATTCTGATTCCATCTCGAGTGGGTGGCTCTTCGAGCATAGAGCTCTCGTCTTGAATCAGGAATCGAGGCGAACTTATTCTCCTGTTCAAACACCTGGCAAATTAAGCGTAAGTAAAACACAAACACGGTGACCATAGACAGCTGTAGCGAAAGCAACTTCGGGCCGGTGGCCTGTAGAGTGCGGAACCGACAAGAGGGTACTTCCTAAAGCTGGGCTGAAACAGAAGAAGGAATTTCAAGGATACTGACGCACTTACACCTCGATTTCGTGAGAGTCGTCTGGCTCTTCATGCAACGGTGCAGGCGCTGGGGCTGTTAAGCAGATTAGTGGCACAGCACTCCTAGACGCCAGAGAGTGTGGAGGGCATGCTGAGTATGAAGTTCTATGCGCGGCGTGGTGATACGTCGAAGGGAAGGGGGGAAGTTGTGCTAATAGACTGAACGGTCTAAGCTTCCAACCAGTCTCGTTGGAAGGGGAAGGAAGTTGGACATTGTCGGCCGACCGTGCACTGATGCACCACTCCAACTATTGACGCCTACTTGGATGGAAAAGCCTCTCTTACGAGGGAGACTGAGTGTTTAGGATCGCTTAGTAAAACTGCTACCCGCGTGTGGTCACTAGGCGTGATGAGACGCAAAACGATGGCGGTGGGAGGAAGATGAACGCACGGCGAGAGGCGAGACCACGACGCAGGGCAAAGTTGCATGGATGTATATAAAAGTTGCTATGATGTACTGTGGATGTACCTATTCCTGAGAGAAGGAGGATGTAGGGAGGCCTCATTCACGGTGCGTTTGGTGGCGAAAGCGGCGGAGGGTAACATCCTCGTCACCGCGTCGCACTGCACCAGGTAAATAGGACTGGGCAGACGTCGTTGCCTGGCCTCTTATCGAGTGAAGATGCACCAAAAGCGCTGTTGCTGATACTGTGAATGTGGTGTGGTTCGAACAAAAATCTTGCAGTCCGAGGTCAAACGAGATTCGGAAGACCCGAGAGTGTCCCCCTTTCAGGCCAGAACCGAACGAACCCGAACCGCACTGCACCATGTTCGGTGGCAACACGGACCACCCAGC
>WSTY01001545.1:0-10088 GCA_019633465.1 Tulasnella sp. 417
GCCTTTCGCTCAGCAAGCATCGGATCGACCTCAAGAGTGCGTCGCTTCCCAACGACTCTCAAGGAAGAGGAGACCCAACCATTCGCCTACGGAGGGACCGATGCCAACGCAAACCCAGGTTTCCCCCTTCACTGCCGACCAGTTTGAATCCTAACCACCAGCTTTTACCATCGACCGGGCCTCACTCAGGCAAGAACGATCGGCGTTAGCTCAACCTCCTTCCCCCATGTAGATACCGGCCGGCCGCCCTCGTCCTCGTTCGGGTGAAAACGCACTAGCATTCAGCCCAAACCGTTCACTCGCCGCTCAACGAAGATACCTATTCCCCTACAACAAACTGGACTCATCGTGGAGGCCCGGCCGTGCAGGGATCTAGGCATCGGGAAGACGCCGTTGCAGGCAAGCTTGGTAAGTCTCAGTTCGCGTGCCGGTACGCCCAACGAGCACAGTGGTGAGCTACGCTGTCTGAGCAGCCTGGAACGCCATTCCATAGATCATGTAACCCCAGTACACCCGCATCTATACCGTTAGCAATATGACATTCCCCTTAGCGTGCCCTGTAGTCTAGTCGCGGAGAACCTCCCCGATCATAATATTACTTTTCACTCAGATCTGTGATTTGGCGACCGGTTCGGAGCCAACGACTGAGCTTGGACGTCCCTGTAGTCCGTTTTGACCAACGACGCGATGTGCAAAGTTCTTCGAGAGAGCTGTAAACGCAGATGAGAGGACGGCCCTGGGAGAGGAAACTTGGGAACGCATAATGAAGCACCCTATTACGATCTCTATATACAGTCGGAGGAAAAGTTTATGATTATTTCGTCCTCACCGATGGAGCGGTTAGTGTGCGACTCTCCAACTTTGGCTGTCAGAGCAAATACCGCATGTGCGAGTTCTCGCTCGAGATGGGGAGGGTTCACTCACGAGCGACGAATACCGAGCCCTTTTGCGGTTCAAAACGACGTTGACCTCGGTTAGGAATACGTTGAAGACGTGTTAGATTGCTTGACCTGCTACCACCACGTAGGGCGATGAGCGCTTAGCATAAATGCACGCTTCAACGGTATCGTCGGGGGAGCGCAGCGATGGGGAAGGTCTCTTCGTCGAACTTGTTGGCAGTCTTCTCCGCTCATGTAAGGGTAGCATCCCCAGTGGCATGACCAGGTGTTGGGTTTCGGCTGTCGGATTGTTGAGATGGGGTTTTGCTTTCGAAGGGCTGTCACCGGGAAGGGGCGTCGAGGCGAGACCAGCTGCCGAAGCAGTAGCACTTATGGAGAGGTGCGAGGGTACAGGCGAGCCTCGAGATGAGCACCACGTTCGCTGAGAGTTCGTGATCGGCGACGACTTGATTGGGGACAGCTCGATTCTGGTTGGCATTGGTGACGGACCGACTACGCGGCTGGGGAAAGAAAAGAAAAGATAAAGAAAACCGTTTCGCGTGCGAGGCCCGTTCGTCTCCTTGCTGCTGATCGAACGAGGTTTTGCTGATTCCTGCCATTTGGGACTGGGCACCAAAGGCTGAGGATGGGGTGACACAATGAGATTTGATCCAGTTTGGTGGAGGAGGATCCGCTGGGGCTGTTGCAGAAACGAGAGTCCTAATTTGGAGGAGAGAATGGTGCTGTCGTCTGAGGCTAGGTTTGTGTTGCAACACGGTTGGAAGGTGTTGGAAGGGGGAGAGGGAGCTCTAGGACCAGGAAGGGGCTGCCAGTCGAGATGGCGATTGGGGCGTTTCCTCTCCCGGAAAGCCGGGGCGCCGACTAGGACTTGGTTGGGCGACGTCGACCATAGCTATGCTCTCTCTGTCCGCATTGTGTGGGCATCTGGTGATTGGAGGGAGCGGAAAACTAGAGGAGGAGGGGTGACGACGATTGGTGGACGCCCGAGACAGATGGGAATGGCACGAATCGAAACTCCGACACGTCTCACCGCCGTCCCAAACATTCCAACCTCGTCGACTAGCGCATAAATTCGTCGTATTTTGTTATGGTATTACATTGTAGGAAGCAATAGTCAAAGAGGCACAACAGGCGATAGCAAGAGCTCTGGTGAAGGGAGCGTCATGATATAGCCAGCGCTACCGCTGATGGGAAAACAAGAAGGAAAAAATTTGGTGGGCCGAATACAACAACCTCGGGTTATTCGTACACAGGCTCGTACAGGAACACAGACTGCGGCGCCGGCTCTGGAGGAGGCAAGGGCCCCTGGCACGGCCAAGGGTTGGTAGTATCCAGCTGTTCATGAAGCTTGCGTGGATCGACGGTAACTGAATGTCCCGGGAGGCTGGTATCACCCATCGTCGATGAATGGCCCGTCGAAACCGGGGTCAGCGGGAGGATCCGGACTGGAAGCCCAGGGGAGTTTGGGTGCTTGTTCAGAAAGTGTCGCTTGGCTGAGTCTTTACGAGTGAATCTGGGTAAGAAAACAAAAAAAAAGGGGGGGGAGGAAGGGTCAAGACCATTGGAAATGCATAAGACGAGACAGGAAACCGGGCGAACTTGAACTCGCAAACTACACTAGGACAACCAAAACGTATGGTATGGCGGTCACGGCATCGCCTCTGCGACGACGTGTCTAGGTGGAGTTTACGACATTGGGGGCATTTGAAGTATTTAATCTTCAGGTGTCTTGGATTTCGGGGAGGGGGGAATGTGAGCTCGCGAATTAGAATGCTCAAGGCGGGCGAGAGCACGGACTCGGAAACGTCGAAACTTACTTGTTCATGTGCTGCTTATGACCTAAGGCGCTCTTCAGACAACCACAAAATATCAGTAAGGGGGAAAGACGACTCTGCTTGCGGAAGAGACAACATACTTTAAGTTTCTTGTTACAGTAAGGGCACGTAAACGACATCTTTGCGGACAGGAGGCAAAGGGCGTTGGCCTGTCACTAAGGCGTTTAATGGATGGATTTGCGATTCAGCTGGAAAGAGAAATAAGGGCTATTACAGCAATGTTAGTAGTCTGAAGAGCGTCCTATATAGGAAAAGGGCTAACCTTCCCGTCACGAGGCAGAACACCGTTGATTTTGCGTAGAACTGTCACGAGGGTGCTTGCTTTTTATAGACCAAGTTGAATGAGGTTATTCGCTCAGGACTTTGGATCGAAGTCAAGGCGATCACTTACGTTTTCGTTAGAGATAACGGGCCCGCCACCTGTTGATAGTTCTCGAGGCTCTCATGAGAGCGAGACCCCGCTGGTACCACATGTTCGGGCTGGCTTAATTGACATTGTTACGATGGTTAACCCTCCCAAAAAATCTCAGCTTATAGTGGAATGGAAACGAATCAACGGATACTTTCTTCTGGCGTCAGAGAGTTTTCGGTACAGGGCAAAGTAGTGGGGCAGAAAACGTTCCAGGACCTCTCTTGCTCGAGGTTTAGGAAACACACTAGGCTATAGAAGGTACTAACCGACAAGCTTTCTTCATCTAGGATGGAGAGAGCATGGTGTTGGGCCTGGTACACTCCATTCATGGGGGCAACTACCTGCGTAACGCTTTGGCCCTTCCGCTACGTGACTTTCCCAGGACACTCTGGCACAACGCTGGACCAGCTTTACAGCGGCTCGACTACGATCTTGGAAATATTCTGTCCATTATCAACGGTGCTTACCAGGGCTGCTACCATCTGGAGTTTGCTACAGGGTGAAGGCCAAACGAACCCAATGCGGATGCCCCCGGTCCCCGATGATCTCAAAGACAGCTCCGAAAGACACGCCACACCTCAGACTTTAGCAGGCAGACAAGCAAGGAATTCTATGTGTGTATGTTTTAATATGGACCACGTTTCCCCAACAAGCGATCTCCAATTCCCGAATTCCGATGAGGGGATATACTTTCCGTTTTGCGGCTCCTAAGACTGTCCAATCTTCTAGGATCAGCAATGAGATAACTAGCAGTCACTGTCTGCGGCAATAATTAGCTTTAGCTTTCCTTTCGCGGGGGCCAATGAGGTTCGAACTGGTATTGGGCCACGAGTCGGCTTTCAAACCCGCGTTCAAGTGATGTGAGCGGAAGGGAGAGTGTAAACAGACACCAATCTCTGGCGGCATGTGAGGTGGGGACCCTCTGTGTGAACAGGTGGCAAAAGCCTGAGATGACAGGCGCCAGCCTGCGGGCTTCGAGGTGATTAGAGTGGCCCCGAGCAAAGCCTTGCGTTCGGGGGGTTGTAATCAGAAGGGCATAGCCACAGGTCTTCTTCTGGAGGTGACGCGTTCCCGAGCAAGTCTATTGCGGTTCCTCGTTTGAGGGGGGTTGACCGTTAAGGAGCGGGGATTCTCCGGCTGGGCCCGCCGAGCGGTCTCACGTTATGGAATCTCGCGTCTCCACCTCAGCGCTAGCTCTCCCTCCTCTTCCACCATCATTTCCTCATAGGTCAAAGTCGTTTCTTCTGCACGGAGTGACCTTGATGCCCATGGATCGCGTTTGGTACGCACTGAGTCGAGACAGGTGCGGTGCCACCCGTTCGATCGTCGACGAATCCCAGCTGGTCAGCCTTTTCGCTCAACGGAGCAAAGGATCGAACTCAAGATGCGCGGCGTTCCCGCAACGGCTCCCAAGGAAGAGGAAACATTCGTAGTCGCCTAGATCGACCGACGCCAACAACAAACCCGGTTTTCCCCTTCGTTGCCAACCAGTTTCAATCCAAACCACCAGCTTTTACCGTCAGCCGGGAGCCCACTCACACAAAGACGATAGGCGTTAGCTCAAGCTCCTTCCCCTACGCAGACACCGATCGACCGCCCTCGTCCTCGTCCGAGTGAAAACGCGCCAGCATTCCGCCCCAACCGTTCACTCGCCGCTCAGCACAGACACCTGTTCCTCAACGGAAAACGGGCTCTCATTGTGGAGGCCCGCCCACGCAAGGATATAGGTATCGGGAACACGCTGTAGCAAGCTTGGTAAGTCCCGGTTCGCGTCTTGGGACACCCAACGAGCACAGCGATGAGGTACGTTGTCTGAGCAGCCCGGAACGCCTTCCATAGATCATGTACGCCCCGGTACATCCACGTCTATACCGTTATCAATAATACATCCCCCTTAGTGCGCCCGTAGCCGATGCGCGGAGAACCACTCTAATCGTAGTCTTGCTTGTCACTTAGATGCTCCTATTTGGCCACTAGTTTAGAGTTGGAAGCCGAGCTTGGACGCCCTCAGAGACCGCTTTGACCAACGACGCGATGCACAATATGCGTCAAGAGGAGCTACAAACGCAGAGCAGAGGACTCTGAGAGGGAAGGGACTTGGAAATGCAAAATGAACCATGCTATTACGAACTCTAAATACAGTCTGAGGGACGTTTGATGGATGGATGGACACCGATACCGGAACGTACACCAACGGGGCTGAAGGGCGGCAGTGCTTACCTTGCTCATATCCCAAACCGTGTAAATACCCTCAAAAGGTCAAGTCCATGTCCTGTGGAACCTGTCAAAAGCAGCGACCGCCGTATGTATGAGCGTCATCTGAATCGCCTGGGAGCCTCGGGTTCTCGTGACACTCACAAACATGCACGACAACGAAGACCGAGCCCCTTAGAGGTAGCGAGTCGAGCCTGATCCTCGCTAGTAATATTACGCATACGAAGAGGGGTTTTCATTTGCGGAGACGCAAGAGGACCGCGCCGACTCGCAGAAATATGGACGTTAACGGGAATCGTGGGGGGGGCGCCACGACCAGAAGCACCCCGCCGCGAGATCAATGGTGATCCCCGATTGTTGGTCGGACAGGCTTCAGTATTTTTTCACCCCAAATTTTAGGCTTTTTTAGATAGGGCGTCTCGCCGGTGGCCGTGAAGGCAAGTACGGGCGAGAGCGATTCTCAGGCGAATAGAAGCGCAGGGGAAATACTCAATCCTTGGTTGCCGCTCGGGGCCGTCGGACCCTGAGGCTAAGGCATTGTTCTCGACGGCGAGTGTGCAAGGGCGAGGGAGATAGAGAACAACCCGCCAGCACTATTCAAGGCGTAAAGGATTACCCGTCTCCGGGCGCGGATCCGCTTGCTATGTCTTCGTAGCTGTTGACGAGCTGCTGCGAAGAGGATAACTTGATGGTCGTTGCGAATGGGTGAGAGGGCTGAGCACGCCAACGTGAGGTGAACGGAGAGGAAACCCGTCGAAGACAGTCCCGTGCGTCTCTTGCTGCTGATCGAGCGCGCTTTCCTCGCCCTTGCCGTTAGATATGAGGATTGAGGCACGCTATAGGCGTAGCGAGGGTGGTTGTTCTGGTCCAGCTCGGGAGCATCCATTCGGCCGCCATTGGCGGGTTTCGCGGTTTGGATGGATATCTGATGGAGGTGGGAGGGCACGCTGTGGTCTGAAGGCTGACAGGAGGGGCTTCAAAGAAAGGTGAGGGCGGTCCTAGGATGGGGCGAGGGTGCCAGTCGAGATGTCGATTCGTGCATTTCCGGCACATTGCGAGTGATTCGGGCTGAATCGACCAGCTGGGTCGTTCGGTGGCTGCTATGCCTGATCCAAGGCAAGTCGTATCTGTGCATGGTGGCGGATAGAGAGGGAGAGTCGAAGGAAGAGAGGTGTTGGCGTTTCTGGATGTGGGTGGATGGGAAGACAGATCAAATTAGGCACCATCGAAACACAGCTCTCGCCGCCCCAACTTCCGGATTTACGTCTATGCTTGTTGTAATTCGTCACGGTACTACAAGTGAAATAAGCTATAAGTGTAGCGGGTAGAAGAGGCGATAGCAAAGGCTCCAAGAGAAGGAGCAGTTCGATATGGCCAGCGCTCGCGCTTATGAGAAAATAACAAGAAATAAGAAAACACGGGTAGCCCAAATACAAATGTCGATCGGCATCACCGCAACGAGCTGTAGTTATTCATACGGAGCGAATGCCCAAGGCGTAGGAAGCGATGCTGGATAGGAGAAAGGCATCTGGAATGGCCATTGGTTGGAGAGATCGAGTTGTGGAACAAGGAAGGAAGGCGTTGCGACCATTGGGTACGGTGGTGATGGTGGCGGGCTGATATCAGTGGTTGTCGATGACCGCCTTGAAGAACCCGAGCTCGACGAGAGGATAAGGACTTCAAGCTCATTGAAATCTGGGTGTCGGCGTCGCATATGTTGCTTGACTACGTCTTTGCGATGATGTCTAACAGAAAGAAACGCCCAGGCTCAGTGTCGGCATACGTCGACCCTGCCTCAGCGGACGAACTCGTAGCAGCAGCCCGAAACTGGGCAAGCAAAGGATTTCGTATGGGCGGCTCGACATCTCGAGCGCCTAGCTGGATCCAGGAACTCCCTACCACATTCGCAGGTATGCCATCTACTTTTCAAGTGTCTTATGTGGGGGAGGGGACCTCCGTGAATTAGCAGCAGGCGGCAACGAGAAGAAAGACGAGAACATTGAAACTCACTGCGAATTGACGTGTCGTTGGAGACCGACGGCGCTCTTGGAACACCCAAGATATCAGTAAGGAGGAAAGAAGACACGAATTGTGAGACGGGCGGCATACAGCAAGCTTCTTACCACAGTCAATGCATTTCAGCGACATTATTATATGTATTGAAAAGGGAAGGAAATTTTTAGCACTTGCTACTCCGGCAGCTGTGGATGGGATGGGCAATTTAGCTTGAAGAGGGGAGTGGTGTGCAAAACTCTGATGTCTTGGAGCGCCCTTATATGCAAAGGCTGAACTTCACGTCACGAGGCGCGATCCGTAGGTCGCCGTCTTTTTGCGATCGAACTCCCAACAGGGTAACTGCTTCCTTTAGACCACACTGAGAGGGCGTGGGTGGCAGGGACGTTGCTTCCAAGCCAAGGCAAAACATGTATAAGAAAACTGGCTCGTCGTGGAGAATTTTATGGCAAACATGGGGAGCCAACGCTTGTACTTGTCGAAGAAAACCCGTCTAAACGGGCTTGGCCAACATGACCAAGCACCTAATAGACTTCGTTAGGCCTCTGCCGGTACAACTTCCTTATACAGTGCGAGCTTATAATGAACTAACGTGCGTGCGTGCTCCTCTAACGTCTAACGATTTCTGGTTCGGAACCAACTTGAAGCGGTCGGTAACCACCCAAAAACGAAGCTGGGCTAAAATGGCCCGAGCTCCAGGAAACACATCCAGCCAGACCTTTTCCTATCTGAAGGCATGAGATCAAGGAGCTTGCGTTCATCCTAGAAAGATATATTGATCATTGTGGCTATCTGCCTCCACGGATCTGGGGTCTAACTGCAAGGTGAGCGGACGTTTCCAGAGTGAGATAGGCCTCTGTACGCCTTACTACTCAACACAAATACATGGGCTGTGAACATCAAATGCGCGTCTATCTTGAACGATTGTATTGTTGGCGGCCATCTCGGAATAGTCGGCAAGGAGCAAACCCAACCAAGCTCGACGATCGAATTCGACGCCCAACCTGTAAGGATGGCCTAATCATATAATTAAGACCCAGAAAACTGACGATGGATCAAATGCTGTGGCGGACGAGCGGTGTATTTGCCGGATGGCGACCTTTTTCCTATTCGAAAAGGGACAGAAAACTGGAGGGCTGGACAGACTGACCCCGCCGGCCTACGTGTTTATCCTGAACTAGTTCTACTGGAGACCCAGTTATTGACCTGGGCTTTCTTATTATGGTTTCTGATTGCAAAGTAACCTGTCACGCGTCGATACGCGGCCTATCGGATCCAAAAAATGGTTCCGTCTGGCACGGCACCCCTCAGTCAACACCGACCAAATTAGGGATCCTTGTCTTACCATGTGACCCTATTACTGTGGCAATCGAAAGAAAAAGACTAGTATACTTCAGTCCACGCCAATGCATCCTTTTCCGATGTCACCAAAGAAACCGAACCTTCTGAGAAGGCAGTAGTGGAGGAGCCCAACTCCGGTCGTTGCAGGAGCAGCTCAGAACTCTTGTCCGTCCTTTGGCAGGGATACACGAGGTTCGAACTTGTACCGAACCTAGTATAGGCTTTAGCCCATCCATGAGCAAGATGAAGCAAAGGGAGAGCTTCCTTTGAAAGCCATCCTTCACATCCCTCATATAGCGTAGCCGTAATGTTCCACATAAAGTGCATTAGCGTTAGTATCAGATCCCAAGCACCTCGCGGGTAGCTGATCGAGGTGCATCCACACGGGCTTGCAGGACTCGGACCAATTTTGGAGAATGGCGATGTTGAAGGCGAGAAGGCGGGCGACAAGCTTCCAAAGTGGAATGTGGAATGTTCTTTTTGTGGTCCCTGACTTGGGTGGCCGGTGCGTCAAGGGGATTTCCCGGGTGGGCCCGCTGAGGAGGTTGCGAACCTCTCACGTTAGGAAGCTCGCGTTCCCCCTCGCCTCACCACCGACGCTCCCTCGTCGTTCGGTGATATTCTCCCCATACTTTATGGTCTCTTCATTCGCATGAGCTAGCGCTGATAACCTTGGGTCGCGTTTGGTAGGCACAAGGCAGAAAGAACTGGCTCAACGGCCGGACCTCCAGTTAGCACAGCTATCCACGCCTTCTTCGACCAGAAAAAAACCAGTTCGGCTCAAATTACACTCCTAACCGTCATCTACATGGCAGTCGGGGCCAGCGCACTCCTCGAACCACCGTTCAACGTTCTTGCACCTCAATTTCCATCTTCCCTGTTGTTCGGTTTGAATCCCAACCACCCACTTTACCATCGGCCAGAGGGGTGACTTGCATGAAGATGTTTCGCGCTATGACCGACCGGCTTCATCCTTCAGTCTTTGGCTGGGCACCTTCTCATGCGTTCCGATAGCGTCGCCAATATGCCGCCTCCATGGCTCTCCGCTTCGCAGGCTACCCATGTCACCCCGCAGTAGAGAAACCAACTATCGTTCAGGTGTCTCAATAGCGGTGACTCAGGCAGTAACAAAAGCGCTGTCCGGTGCTTGGCGAATCGTGACTTGGACGTCGCCCTAGCTGACGAGCACGGCGACCAGGTATGCAGGCTGCGCTGGCCGGATTACACCTCCATAGATCGAATAAGCCCAGTACACCTACTTAAATGCAGCTATCAATATGATTTTTTCAGTGTTCCATATTGTCCACACGCTGAAACTCTCTCCGATAGTGATCTCCCTTTGTGATCGAGATGATCCATAATTTAGACCATGTA
>WSTY01001546.1:0-10078 GCA_019633465.1 Tulasnella sp. 417
GAACATAACATTGTTTCAGTAAAATTATGGACATGCACAACTTCGCTGAACTCCGCCGCTGTATGTATTTTAAATAGCAAGATACACCAGGTCGATGTCACATACACATATGCATTTCTGATGGGACGAATAGACCTCGCCAACTACGTCGTCTTGTGTGACTTTCATGTTTGCACCCCTCGTCGTCGTCTGCATCACCTGAGCCAACGCTGCTGTGACGGAGCGTCGAGAACGCGCTGCTGGATGTCTTCGGGCCACGACCATCCTTCGCCTATAGTCAGGGACCGACTCCATAAAACCGAATGCAGCTCCTCGTGGTCTAGAATTAGTTTTGCGACGATCTCCACTGGGACCATGTGAAGTTTCAAATACAGCTCTTGAAGCCTTGGAAGTCTTTCGGTATCCGACTCCGTTCGTTTGGCGAGGAACTCGAGGATGGGAGGAAGTGCATCGCGCGACTCGACGGTTAGGTATACTTCCGTGGGGAGGGGCTGCGAGGACTCGGCCTCCTTAATGAGGTCGATAAGCATTCGTTCGGCGAATGAGGTAGAAGTGAACTCCACGTTTAGGTGTGGCGAAACACCTGGCCGAGTGGAAACGGAGAGTCTCGTAGGAGACAGGATCATATCAACTGCTTCTGTGAGCCGCAGTACTTCCACAATAGTTGGCCAGAAATCGTGAGGGAATTCGGAGAGTGAGGGTGTTGGTGAGTCGCATTTGATCGACACGAAGGTACAATTTGGGATGCGGATGGCTGCAAGGAGCGAGTAAGCGGCAAAAGACCGGTTCAGGTCTTGAGATGGGGAGTGGAATGTGAATGACCGGAGCGATTGCAGTGTCACAGGCTCTCGGGTACGTGAAGGATCGTTTCGAGGATCCACGCTCCCCTTTATGACGAGCATTTCAAGAAGCGGTGATGATTTTAGAGCTTGTAAGAGGCCCTCCAACTGCATGGGAAGATGGAGATAACTTTCTAGAGACCCGTCGATTACCAGCTCTCGCAAATCTCGGAAGATATTGCAGTGCCATGGAGCTAACGTTCCGTGGAGCCGTACAGCGTTAAGTCTTGGCGTGGTACCTTGGAAAAGCTCCGGCAGCTGGTTCAGTATCGGTAAGCAGTGTAAGTCCAACTCCTGGAGCTGAGGCGCCGGCTTTGTCAAGCTAGACCACGCGCCGTGGGAGGAAGAGTAGAATACAAGAGATTGCCACCTCGCTGCATGAGGGAGAAGGAGTTCCATGAACTTCTCGTCTGATCGACATTCTACATGGAGAGGAGCATTTTGAGACTTTTCTAACCACTGGGTGTAGCGTGTTGAGCAAGCTTGCGAGGTAATGTGGGTCCAGAACAGTGGGCACTGGTCAATGCACTTTGCCCAGTATGTGTCCACAAGACGTAACTCTTCGACTCGACGCATAATGACGAGGGGGCGATATTCCACCTGAAGTAGAGAAAACCGAACGATGCTGATGACTGTCTCGATCGGCATACGATCAAGGAGCGAGTTCGACGTGTCCGCTTTGGATTCGATGGTTGAGCTAGGAGGGTTCGATCATAGTTAGTACATGACAATAGCTTAAAGCAGGCTTAGAACCGGTGGACCTGGCCATGATCAGAGTCGATAGAGGATATAACTGTGAGGCGTGTCACCTGGACCAATGCATGTGAGAGTCCATAAGCGCCTTGATACAGCTCTGCCCAAGGATCATGCTCTTTGATATCTTACCTCTAGGGAGTGGTAAAGAGAGGTGGAAGGGTGGCTACCGATAGCAAGGTCGGCCTGCACTTGTCCACAGGCAGTGTTACGCCAGGAACAGGGGATAAAAACCCTGGGAACCTCTGCTTCCCTTGCTTCGACGACGCCCACCGACCTCCACAGCCAGCAGTATGCCGGATATTTAAGCCTGCCTAGAACCATCCACAACGAGGATTCTATGACTTGATAACCGTTGAGCAAAACTTGCTCGCGTCTGCATGATTCCCATTACCGCGCCGCGCCTCCCTCCCAGATGCCCCGGTCCAACCAACCTCAACCATCTAACGGGTAGTCATTGGCGATTTATCTTTTCACGAGAAATTCACGGTATTTCCTTTGTCAGACTCTGATTATTGACTGATAGGACCGAGCCGCTGTCGTACGTCGCCCAGTCCAGTCCTGAATTTTACGCCACAAGTTGACCAGAGTTCCATCACTCCTAGATTCGGTGAACGGAGCCAGGGAAGCCCCCGCGATTCGCCGCATACCCTTGCGAGTTCCCGCACCTTGTTGCACTCGCCTGATCACGCGAGAACCTTGTGCTCTTTTTCGTTCTCATACGGCAGTTGTGGAGGTGGTCGCCTAACCTCGTGAGGATCGCTTACTCTCAATCCCGTAACGCCACTTACTTACTTTCTCCCAACCCTAGTTGGCTGCTCCCTCTGAGGTCATATGGGATTGGAAGTCGGAGTCGTGCACCTCCTCGTAGTGGTCCCGGATTGTAGCCAAGCACGCACGCACCCGGTTCAGTGAGCCTAAGTATTGGAACTCCAGACTGGTTTTTCCTGTGCAAACCAAGGCGCGTTTATCTCAGTGCTTCTCCTTGATTCTTTTCATCTGTGGGTGTCTTTATGGCCTGCTCCGCATTAACGTCGTATCGACCTTTCATCTTGAACCTCTTCCTCGACACGGTTCCTGAACTTATGGTTCATTTGTGCAGTGTATGGATTTCAGATCAAGCCGAGCCCAGGTCATGGTTATCCTGGAGCGAAATGCCCGAGAATACCATCTATGTGCCTGCCTTGTTTGTGAATCTTGAACAACTTACCGTAGCTAGCCTACCACTTTCTTTTCAGGTCGTGAGTTTTACTTGGCGGGTGCTTTCGGCGGGTCGATGGCAACATTTAGATGAGACACATGCATTGAGGGGAGGATAGGTGGTTTAATGGAGGACATATCAGCTCTAGAGAGCATATTTCTGAAGCATTTGTACCCTAGACATATTCAACTCGTTCCGAGGTTCTAGTCGCATCGTCGACCATAATCCATGCTTCAGAGTGCCGACCTTGTAGCTTGTAAAATCCGGACACCCCACCCAGGTCTTTTTGCTTGTGGGTTAGTTAATCACGCCAAGCGGATCCTCTTTCCTTGGCAACCTATTACGGAGGGTGGGGGAAGCATATTCTCCCTCGAGCGAGGACGACGGGCCCGGTGATGGCCGAAGTGAAGCCGAACGTTTGTCCACCGCTTCCCCGCCAAGCCCCAACTTTGATTCGCACACAGTAAATTAGCTCCAGGTATGTAATAATAGCCACAATGCGGCCTATTTCTGGGTTTACGGGCGAGGACGCGATTGAACCAGGATCCAAGTTACCCGCCCTCACCGGAGGGAAGTCTCAAGTCTTTCCGAATCCTTGGCGGTATTATTCCCTCAGAATCTACACATGTCTCTGAGCTTAGGGGCAGTGTCGCTTCGAGGAGGTCTTCCGTACCTCCCGGATCCACCTATAAATTCGGAGGAGTTCAGAGAAATACAAACACCATCAACACCCTCATGCATAAAATCGCTTTATTTGCTACGGTTTCCGCTTTGATTATTGGTGGTACGTATGCTGGCACTCCTCTGTGGGGCCAGTGTGGAGGTATAGGATTCACAGGACCTACAACGTGCGACGCTGGAGTTTGCGTACGGGCGAATGACTGCAAGTACCAGAGTCCCTGGCTAAACCCGTTTACTCACGAGAATGGCTGCTTTATGAATAGGGTTCAGTCAGTGCTTGCCGGCGACGACCACATCCACAACTCCAACATCCACTACTAGCACGAGTGTTACCTGCTACACCAATCTTCCCACATATACATCGGCTCCGGTAAAGGCTTCGACTCCAAACACTCCGGTAACTGGATTGCGTTTGCGCAAACGAAGTGGTGGGTATAAACGGCTCTTCTACCATCTGCCTACTAACAACACTATTTGCTCAGATGGAAGAGCTGTTCTCAGCAGTAGCGGCTCTAGCCCTCTTATACTCTCCGCAAACACCGCCTACCTTATTGAGCCGGGAACAGGATGCCAGTACAAGACGTACTTGAACATCTACGACAACTCCAGCAGCCCCTCCGCATCTTACAAGGATATGAAGTTTGAAACCGGCGTCCTCGTGAGCAACTATTGGTCATCCACAAGTTGGGGTGTTACGGCCGCAAGTCCCTGGGGTGCTCAGTCATGGTTCCTGGCTTGCTCAACCTCCGTGGCAAATGAATACCTACTGTATTTGCAAACAGGCTCAAATGTCCCATATGGGCAGAGTTGCACGAGGACACAGCTCGTCCAAAGCGCATAGATTGATTGTCTGTCCATCAAACATAATTGTCAATTTTGAATAGGAATAATTTGACCCAAATGCATTTTCCCACCGACAGGCGGCTCGGCCGTCTTGTAAGGCGACAGGAATAGGCCTGTGTTTGTGGCCGTGACAGGCCGAGAAGCACATTCCCACCACTCCTTCGTCGTTTGGTATGCAGTAGAGAACCCGCGAGCGACCATGAGGAAGTCTTTGAATTCCCCAAGGACGTCGTAGAAGCGCGTTTGACCTACTCGACCGATGAATCTCATCACTCCTGTTTTCGCGTTGTTGCCGTTATCGCAGCACCTCACATTCAGATGACTTTGATCGGCGTCTGCCGGGCAACAAGAATGTCTACCATTAACTAGTATCTTATCGTGGCACGCTGTGCACAAGTCAAGCAGGAGTGGAATGATTTACGATTCAACAAACCGCCGAACAGAGTATATACAAAAGGGGGACAAAATGTACGTAGTGGAGTGGACTATGCAGTTGAAATGAAAAGATTTGGGAGTGATATCACGAAAAGAGAGTTTTAACTATTTCCACACCAACCAAAGACTAGACAACCCTTCCCTTTCTGGAAACTCGACCCCTGCTCCCCGCTCCGAATCGGGACACCTCACCAGGCTCCCTTTGATTCTGAATGGAATGATCACGCGGAATTGACTACTTCCCTTCTCGAAGCTATTATGAATCACGTATGCTTTCCTTCGAGGGCAAGCGGCATGTTTTTGGGTTTGCTGCAGAAGACATGTATGCGATCCGTCCGGCCTCGGCGTAGGAAGGCCGAGAGCTTTTCCGAATCCTTGGCGGTATTCTTCCCTCGAAATGTCTCGACTCAGGGATGCTGCCACTTCTCGGGACCTCTTCGGGACCTCCCAGACCTGCCTATAAATATGCAGCGGTTCAGAAGGATAGCACAACAGCATCAACATCGTCATGCACAAGCTCGCTTTATTTGCTACTGTTTCTGGTTTGATCATTGGCGGTGCGCACGCTGGCGCTTCTCTATGGGGCCAGTGCGGAGGTGTATCATGGCCAGGACCTACAACGTGCGACGTTGGAGTTTGCACGTGGTTGAATGATTGCAAGTACCAGAGTCCCTGACCAAACTCGTTTACTCACAAGAATGCCTGCTTTATGAACAGGGTACAGTCAGTGCTTGCCGGCGGCGACCACTTCCAAAAGTTCAACGTTTACAACCCCCTCGGCGACGTCGACATCGACCACGAGTTCGAGCGCGACCTGCTACACCAATATTCCCACATACACATCGATCCCCGTAAAAGCTTTGACTCCAGACACTCCGGTAACTGGATTGCGTCTGAATAAACGAACCGGTGTGTTTAAAACGGCGCTTCCGAGACTTCACCTTCTGATAGCTTTATCACTCAGATGGAACAGCTGTTCTCAATCAGTACGGCTCTAGCTACCCGTACCTAATGTCCACATCCGGCCCCTACACTCTTGAGTCCGGAGTCGGATGCAAATACAAGTCATACCTGAACATTTACAACGATGCTAGCAGCCCCACCGCATCTTACAAGGGCATGAAGTTCCAGATCGACGTCACCTCGGGCAGCTATTGGTCGGTCGTGAACAAAAATTGGGGTGTTACATCCGCGAGTCCCTGGGGTGCTCAGTACTGGTTCCTGGCCTGCGCGACAGACGTGGCCAGCGAATACCTACTGTATTTGCAGACAGGCTCAGACGTTCCATCCGGGGGAAATTGCACTTTGACCCAGATCGGAACAGTCTACTAGATTATTCTCTATCGAACAGAATTATCACATTTGAATAGGAAATAAAAAATCTCCCCAATGAGTTTTCACCATTGACTGCAGTTAATTTGAGAGTCCTCCCCTCAGCGACAGCAACCACCCCGTGCCTACGTGCTTGGCCATGACGTGTCAAGGGGCTCATTTCCAACGCTTCTTCGGTGTCAATCGGAGCCCGGGGCAGGCGGGATTGGTAAGCGATTACGAGGAGGCATGATCAAGGCTTCCCAAGGAAGCCTCGTAGAAGGGCCCGGCGAAGCCTAAGGTTCGACCTGCCAAGCTGCCACTGAGTTTCATCGTTCGGGTTCCCGCGTGATTCCCGCTACCTTCCCCCTCGGTCGCGTTCAGACGTCTCCACCCAATAGGCTTCAAGGGCAGTCATTTGGTGGTTTCATGGGGATCATCACGCGAAGCGTAACGTCAAGCGGGGAACCGCATGATTAACAACGAGTCAAACAAAACTGTCAGAATATAACATATACAAAAAAAAGTAGGGACAGCAAAAAGGCAATGTACGTGGTGAAAGTATCAGATGATGTAGTTGAAAATGGAAAGTCCCTCGAAATCTCTTGAGTCAGGGATGCTGTCACTTCTCGGGACTTCTTCGGTACCTCCCATACCTGCCTATAAATATAGAGCGGTTCAGAAGGATGGCAAAACAGCATCAACATCGTGCTTGCCGGGGACGACCAGCTCCAAAAGTTCAACGCTAACAACCCCCTCGGCGACGTCGACATCGACCACGAGTTCGAGCGCGACCTGCTACACCAATCTTCCCACATATACATCAGCCCCGGTAAAAGCTTCGACTCCAAACACTCCGGTAACTGGATTGCGTTTGCGCAAACGAAGTGGTAGGTATAACCGGCTCTTCTACCATTTGCCTACTAACAACGCTATTTACTCAGATGGAAGAGCTGTTCTCAACAATAGTGGCTCTAGTTACCCTCTTATACTCTCCGCGAACACCGCCTACCTTATTGAGCCCGGACCAGGATGCCAGTACAAGGCGTACTTGAACATCTACGACAATTCCAGCAGCCCCTCCACATCTTACAAGGATATAAAGTTTGAAGTCGGTGTCATTGTGAGCAACTATTGGTCAATTTTAAGTTGGAGTGTTACATCCGCGAGTTCCTGGGGTGCTCAGTCCTGGTTCCTGGCTTGCCCAACACCCGTGGCAAATGAATACCTACTGTATTTGCAGACCGGCTCAGACGTCCCAGATGAGCAAAATTGCACGTTGACACAGATCGCCCGAATCTCGTAGATTAATTGCCTGTACATCGACTAGAATTGCTACTTCTTAATAAGAAGAATTTGACCCAGAGACTTTTTGCCGCCGACGAGTGGTGCTCTTGCGAGTCGTCTTGTGCCTCGCCCGTGACAGCCCCAGAAGCACACTTCCACCGTTTCTTCGTTTTTGGTGTGAAATACAGAATCCGTGAGCGAACTAGCGAGTCTCGAGCAGGTAAGATTGGTAAGCGACCACGAGGACGTCTTCCCCAACGACGTCGCGTGCACTTGACCTACTCGACCGATCAATCTCATTGCCCCTGTTCTCGAGTCGTTGCCGTTATCGCACAACCTCACATTCAGATGACTTTTCTCGGAGTCTGCCGAGCAACAAGACGGTCTACCATTAATTAGTAATCTTTTCGTGGGACGCTGTGCCAAGTCAAGCGGGACTGTGATGATTTCTGAGTCAACAAAACGCTGAACACGGCATATACAACAGAGGGACAAAAGGTACGTAGCAAAGTGGATGATGCAGTTGAAATGGAAATATTTGAGAGTAATGTCACGAAAGGAGACTTTTAACTAACCAAATACTAGACAACCCTTTTCCATTCTGGAAACTCGACCCTTGCTCCCCTCGACGAATCGGGAGACCACGCCAGGCTCCCTTTGATTATGAATTCAATGATCACGCGGGATTGAGCCCTTCCCTTCGAGGAGCTATTATGAATCAAGCATGCTCTCCTCCTAGGCAAGCCGCAGCTGCTGTTGACCGAATTGAGCCCGAACGTTTGCTCATCTCCTTCTCTTCCGAGAAGTTCCAGATGTGTACAAATGCATACATATTTTTAGGTTTGCGGAAGAAGACACAATTAAATGTAGACGATCCGTCCGGCTGCGGCGTAGGGAGGCCAAGAGCTTTTTCCGGATCCTTGTCGGTATTCTTCATCTGGACCTAGGGATGCTGCCACGTCTCGGGACTTCTTCGGTACCTCCCAGACCTGCCTATAAATATGCCGCGGTTCAGAAGGATAGCACAACAGCATCAACATCGTTATGCACAAACTCGCTTTATTTGCTACGGTTTCTGCTTTGGTTATTGGCGGTGCCCACGCTGGCGCTTCTCTATGGGGCCAGTGCGGGGGTATACAATGGACAGGACCTACAACGTGCGACGTTGGAGTTTGCACGTGGTGGAATGATTGCAAGTACCAGAGTCCCTGACCAAACTCGTTTACTCACGAGAATGCCTGCATTATGAACAGGGTACAGCCAGTGCGTGCCGGGGACGACCAGCTCCAAAAGTTCAACGCTTACAACCCCCTCGGCGACGTCGACATCCTCCACGAGTACGAGCGCAACCTGCTACACCAATATCCCCACATACACGTCGATCCCCGTAAAAGCTTTGACTCCAAACACTACGGTGACTGGATTGCGTCTAAATAGACGAATCGGTGTGTTTAAAACGACGCTTCCGCGAGGTCACCTTCTAATAGCTTTATTACTCAGATGGAAGACCTGTTCTCAATCAATACGGCTCCAGCCCTTACATAATGTCCTCATACACCCTCTACTACCTTTTGTCCGGAGTAGGATGCCAATACAAGACCTACCTAAACATCTACAACGACTCTAGCAACCCCACTGCATCTTACAAGGAGATGAAGTGGCAGCTCGACGTCATTGTTAGCAACTATTGGTCGACCCTGAACGGAAATTGGGGCGTTTCATCCTCAAGTCCCTGGGGTGCTCAGTACTGGTTCCTCGCCTGCGCGACGGACGTGGCAAGCGAATATCTACTGTATTTGCAAACGGGCTCAGATGTTCCACCTGGGCAAAATTGCACGTTGACACAAATCGGATACAGCACGACGTAGGATATTGTCTATCGAATAGAATTATCACATTTAAATAGGAAATAAAAAATCTCCCCAATGAGTTTTCACCATTGACCGCCGAGTGATTTGAGAGTCATCCCCTAAGCGACAGCAACTTCCCTGTGCGTACGTGCTTGGCCATGACGTGTCAGGGGTCTCACTTCCAACGCTTCTTCGGTGTGAATCGGAGCCTGGGGCAGGCGGGATTGGTAAGCGATCACGAGGTGTGATCAAGGCTTCCCAAGGAAGCCTCGTAGAAGGGCGAAGTTCAAGGTTCGACCTGCCGCTGAGCATCGTTCGGGTTCCCGCGTGATTCACGGTATACCTTCTCACTCGATCGTGTTCAGACGTCTCACCCGACAGGCTTCAAGGGCAGTCATTCGGTGTTTTCATGGGGATCATCACGCGAAGCGTAAAGTCAAGCGGGAACCGCATGATTAACAACGAGTCAAACAAAACTGTCAGAACATAACATATACAAAAAAAGTAGGGACAGCAAAAAGGCAATGTACGTGGTGAAAGTATCAGATGATGTAGTTGAAAGATGGAAAGGTTTGATTTGATAGTAAATGTTACGAAGGGAGAGAGTTTTTAACTTTGCGCGCTTCCACCGGCTTTTAGCATCAGCATCGTTGAAACAACTTTTTCTGATTGTCGAGTGTTTTTTTTGCTTTCAGGGGGCCACCCGCAAAAAAATCCCAATGATCTCCAACAGGCCCACACTGTTAATAAGCTCCGTTGACCTTCTCGAGAGCCTCGTCGGCACGGCGCAGGTCGCGTTCGCTGAGGATACGTCCTCCTCCGCCTCCGGGAGTGCTTGCGCCGGACTTGATGGAACCAGCTCGGCTGCGGACCTTCAT
>WSTY01001547.1:0-10076 GCA_019633465.1 Tulasnella sp. 417
ATAAGACAATGAATATAAAATGACTGACGTGGGGGGTAGTAGTTAAGGGTGCTTTGCGAGCCACTTGTGCACACGGAAAGAAACAACCCGTAAAACGGATGACAAACAACCCCCGGGACCAAAAGCAGGAGTGATTACTGCCGACAAGACCCATCACCCTTACCATACCGGGTTCTGGGAGTACAAGGTGAACTAGGCGATTGATACAGAGGGGTATAGCCGACCAAGAAAGACAATACGTCAAAGTAGGGTCTACAGAGTCGTCATGGAGTGGTAACGGAATCTTGACACCGGTTCAACCGTTGCGGAGACTTGACTCTTCAATTGAATGAAGATCCGATGGATTCTGTTGAACGCCAGCTCGGCAGTCCGATAATAATATTGGTGGGTTCGAATAAGGACTTCCCTCAGTGCTGGAAGTAGGAAGAGGGGCACGCTGGGTTACGGTGCCGGAGGCGTCGTTGCTGGAACGTGAACGTTGAGCATTCCAGAGGGAGACGGTGAGAACGGACGTCTGCTCTTGGGACCTTCCAAGTTGAGTGGGGAGCTTATGAGAGGACTCCGGTGCGGTTGAGGTTGATGGTTTCGACCGGTGGTCGCGAGGACCAAGCCAGCGAGTTGGGCGTTGTTTTGCCAGCATTGAATTGAGCTAATTGACGCCGAATTGCCCATCGGTCGAGATTGCGACACTGGATCCACACGAAGTCAACCAGTCCGCCCGTGAGAGGGACTGTGACGACGACTTTAGGGCCAAACTGTAGTTCGTCTTTGGGCGAATGGTTGAAAGCCGCGAGTACTTGAGACCGTGAAGGTGGCAGTAGTGAGGCAGCTGAAGAGACCCATTCAGACTGTTCGAAATGCACAGTGAGGACAGAGGAAGGAACAAAGGTTGAACGTGAAGAGGCAGAGGCAGGGCATGGACTAAACTAGCACCACGCGCGACGCGGGCCGCCGGAGTGCTCACAGCCACCATCTTGACAACTATTGTCGCACTAGTTTAGTAGCATCTGGCCAGCGTTGGGCCAAGTCTGGGATATAGATCGATGGAGCCTTTAGCCCAAATACCATATCATCTAGCTATTCGGCGGCCTGCAGCATGAAGCAATTACCCTGTAGGGTTTTTGCTACCATGAGCGTCTAGTGCATTGTTTCCCCGCAAAATTCCACTCAGATCACTCGGACAAGTTCTGCGAATGCTGATATCCTATTTTATTCCAACATGTTATACTACTTCTAACCGAGCCTCCAGAGCTAATCAGGGCATAGACAGCGGGCGATCAGTTTTATTTGTCGCCCAGGGCCCTCGATCACCGAGAGGGGCTCAACCCCAAGATCGTAGTTAATGTCTCTTGGACAGCTTATAAACTTGCGGAGGTTCTTGACAAGGTATGGGATTTTCCTCACTCTCTCCACTACGCCCAGAACAGAATCTAACGTTCCCGCCGCATCTGTCGAATAAAGCTCCGAAGAAGGTTGAAGCTCGTTGACTAGTCTTTTCACGTCGCTTCGTATTCCACTTAGGTTATGTCGCCCGGCCGTCAGAGACGAAATGGCGCACGGTATTGAGGTGCTTACCGGAGTTCAACGCCTTTGGCATATAGCTCATCTAGTACTTCGTGGGTGCTTGAGTGAATCTCTTCATTAAGACAAGAAATTGATTCTTGAGCGAGATTCGCTAACTTGTGGAGGAACTCTAAAACGTGAGGTAATGGGCCCCGGAGACAGAACAACCAGGCACGAGCAGGCGGGCGTCCTTTGGAATTCCTGATCTGGAATCTCACCACCTCCTCAAAATCAGCTGCGGTTTTACCGCCAGTGCGTTTTTGGTGACGGCGAACGAATGCTTGTATTATGGTGGCGCTCTTTTGGAGCTGGTCCTCGTCCCTCGGACTTATGCTCCTCCAGGAACCCTCTTGGTCGGAACTCGCCTCCATCACCTCCCGACTTGAAACTCTTTCCGGTAAGTTTTCTGTAGCTAGATTTACTATCAGTCTTTGTAGTCATTATGGAATTCACAGACAAAGTCTTACTGGCTTCACTGGATGCAATCAATTCGGCGGGACCCACGACCGCAGCAATAGCCGGAAGGTGGGGTGTCAGCAACAGCTGCTCGACAATTTTGGAGTCTTCAGGGCAGAATAATATCTTCACACCAGGAATGCCGACCGGGTTTCCAAGACTCGGCTCTTTTTGGTGGAGGGTAATTAATTCATCGAGACCGGGTTGAGTGGACGCCAGCACCATGACAACATCGACCCACGTGGCCACCATTGCGTATCTAGAGACAATATGTCAGATATAAAGAGTTACGGTGTAGAATTCTGTACACACCTACGGATTTCCGACCAAGACTCGGAGGGCCATGGATTACCTATCCCTCTTAGAATCGCCACGATTTGAGTGCGTAGTTGATCATTTAGATTGTTGAGACCAACTGCGTGAACCATGCCGTCGTCAGAAGCAGACTCAGCAAAAGAGGGGAGCGCACACACTTAGAGCGAGACAACGGCACAACCTCCCAACGCCCTGTGACTCAGGCGCAAGGTTCCCAAGCCAAACCCCATCGACATGAAGCCTACCTACGAAAGGAGTCAGAAAAAAGAAATAGAATGAGCGAAACTTGAATATATCACGTACCAGGCTGTCTCTTGAGCAGTAGACAGTCGATAAAATTGCTAAGCGTAGCGATCATTCTCCAAGCCATAGAGCCATTTGGAATTCCTGATGGGCCTCGAAAGAGCGCTCGAATAATCCATGACCGCGGCATTGTCAAGCCATGATATCGATTGTGGAGATGAGCGTAATTGTTGAGAATGAGCTGTGCACAGACTTCTTCCGCGAAGGCAATCGCAACGTTCACATCAAGCAATACCTGCTGAGAAAGGACATACCTAGTTCCCCATTAGTAGATGAGAACAAAAAAGCGTGCGCCAAAGCCCTTACTCTAAGAAAAATGCTCCGCTATGCGTGCGCGTCCCATGTGTCGGTGCCATCCACAGAATAGCATTCCCCGCCAATGGGCGATTATTTGATGGATTGAAAAGACCCTCTTGTACCGCGAGTAAAGGGTCTAGTCCCCATTGACCACGCCATAGGAAGGAGGTCTCAGAGTGGGGGCTAAGACCCGTGGCAAGGAGGGAAGTGATGAGAAGATTGGTGAGAAACCAGTGAGGTTCATTGGACGGTCGTTGGTTTGGAATGAGTCTTTCAGCAAGGATTCAACAATTGGCATTGTCTAGTCTCAAATGTGAGTCAAATTCCGGGCCTACTATGAGCAAGAAGCCTCACAGTTGTGTACTCGGGGATCAGAGCTGGTGTAATGTCGGAAAGGTTTCCTAGTATTGGGCTCAGTGGGTAGCACACCTTGAAAAGCCGAGCTAACCAAATGCTACAAAGGTGAACTAAGTTTTTACTTGCCGAATTAGAAGAAAGAGATATAATGCTTGCCTTTGCTTCATCGCATAGTTATTCTCGTCAAAAGACCCGACCCTAGGCGCTTGATCGAGAAGTGCGATGACTAGGACATGCAGCCGGAACCGTGAATTGAATTTATATATAGTCAATTCGGCCTGGAGAAGGTGGTCCCTCCAACATTGGGTATCTTTACAGATTCCGCTCGAGATGAACGGCAAGCATGGCTCAAATGCTTTGGACCTGCGGGCATAAAATTCAGCTTGGTCGATCGCGCGGCTCAGCCTCGTAAAGAGCGCCTCCCGCAGAAGGTTGATCGCGGTGTTTCTTGGTAAGACCACTGCCGCCGTGTCATGCACTGCTAATGAGCTGACAGATTTCCGTGCCAGAACATAAATAAACGAATGGGGGTGTACCGTAGTATGACTTTGGATATGAGTGTATGGGCTTCGAGGGGGGCACTCGATACCAAGAAGTGACTGAACTGATGGCTGGTCCAAAAGTCGCGGCGTCTCGATCAAGGATTTGACGGCCCAATCGAAGATTTTGCACATGGATAGTATATCTGCCGCGCCGTCTTCTGAAGCCGACTTCAAGGTCGGAAAGACACCGGATTGAGTCCAGACGTCTAAGGCCAGGAGGGCTCCTCCGACATTGCCATCGTTGAAGCAGCGCTGGCCATGAGCCTTTAGCTCATCGTGATTGTTGGTAGTGGTTGCCTGAAAGAGTTTAAACTGTAGAGTAGCTCTCAAAACTGAGCTCAGACTACGACTATATGAAATAACACAGACCTCGGCCTTTTCGTGCTGAAGCAGCGGCATATTCATGCCAAGACTGAATAATTTTATGACGAGTTCTGATGGTTCCCCGTAACCGTCTTGAAGTGGCAAGTTTCTCCTCAGCCCCTCTAACAGGCAGTCCGAGGCATTTTGTTGAGCAGAACGAGTGTTTGCCTTACGGAGTCGAGAAAGAGCGGAAAGGTAGTCTCCAGCGCTCCACAGAATCAGACCCGATTGTTCGAAATCTCCAACACTGTCCAGAAACACAATTTGCTGTTCACCGAATCCTTGATCTTGCAAGAACTCCAGAAATTCTGCCTGGCTATCGCATAAATGCCACGCTTTTCTAAGAGAATTAAACCATCAGATCATGTTTCGGTGCTGGAGCAGTTTTCGCCTACTGCAGAGAGTGCACATCACCCCGTTTTGTGTATACAACTTTCGCTGCATATTTAATTCTTTCCTTGATTTCTGGATCGACGGGGTAGCGCTGGACGATCTCGGTGGCCTCTTCAAAGCAACCAGCCATGCGATACTGAAATGCTGCTTCGGTATATCTATCGGCGTTTATAAGACACTTCGCGGACGCCACGTAGCTAGGAGTCATTCCGTAACATTCCCCCGCGTTTGGGAGATGTTTGGTTCCTCTTTGGGAGACGATCACGGGCCAATCACCGAATTTGGGCTGCGTTGCAGCACTTAAGGACCTGGTTACGTCTTCGGGTCTTAAGGAGAAGTAGTGAAGGCGTGCGGATATGGATGTGTCTTTGGGCATAGTATTGGTGGGTCTATCATCTGTCAGCCGGATGGCGGAGGCGATCCGAGATGGTGTCTCCTCCAGGAGGCCTGAAAAGGGCGGAGCTGTATTCGGAGTTATTGTCCCAAACAAGATTTTTAACGCGAATTCTTCGATGTCTTCTTCAAGACATGCTGTGAAGAAGCTCTGAGGGATCATGCGTTACTATGTTTCATCCGAGGACAGCGACATTTCCTGTACCTCAAAAAAAGTAACCAAGAGGCGGGAAAAATTGGCTACGACCCCTGATTGACGCTCTTCGTATCTTAAAGGAGAGCATTGTGCTGTTAATGACGTCGACTCGCTTTCAATTCTCGTGGAAGTGCTTTGGGGTGCCAGGCTGACGACAGCGGGGACACGTTTTTTCTTGCTAGACTTTGGCGTGGACGGCGAGACTGGTCTGAGTTTTGGTGCAGTGGCACGACCATTTTGAACATAGTCTGACGCAGGGGTTGCGCTGAGAAGGGTATTGTAATCTTGCATAACAGCATGGTCGATAGGCACGTCGGGAGGTACGCGGACGAGAAACGCGCCAAGCCTATCCGCACAAGTACGAAAGATTGGAATTGAAGCCGCCTCGGGTTTTTGGGATGCTTTCAAGATACGTTCTCGGAAAGTGAACGCTTCGGTCTCACCTAGGAAAGAAATATCTGATGAGAAGGGATCTTGCTATCCAACCAAGAAAACTTTTGCTGACGGGATGTTAACACAACCTCCAAGAGGCCTTGCCTGCTAGCTGTTACGGCATTGAGAAGAGACGCCACATCGTCGCGAGAAGCCGCAAGGGCAGTAAGCAGTGCTGCAAGCGGGGCGTTCAAGTCTGCACGAGATTCGATTCCTCCCGGAGCCGTGAATTTGGCTAGGGCGTTTTCAAGATCCATTCAATGGCCGTTATTATTGACGTAACGTCTTTCTGCCTTTCCGTTAAGCAATGGAGAGTGACGTTGGGAAAGTTGTCAGAAGAGCCCTGGCCCGATCAGTCGGAGATGCCATGTATAAGGCCGGTGCTGCCGGCCATTGAGGAGGTCCATTTCGCACCAAATATACTATGCCTGGGACTTTGATGATGCTTCGATAACGTCCACGTTGTAGGCAGGCGAAAGGACTGCGTGCCAAAAGATAACCGCTGAGAAGACGTGATGGTAAAAAGTAGGTTGTTTGGTGACCGTTCACGCGACTGCCTTGCTTTGTTTGGCTCAACATCTGTCGAGCGGAGTGGTCGGGACATGTAAGGTGCGCCCCCGTATCGTAATATTCCATAAATCCACCCAAAGAGACGATGAGAATTAATATGAAGAAACGAGTACCAGTATAGAGACTAGGGTTGCAAGTTTAACAAGGGAGGGGTCCGTGGACAGCGAAGACAAATCTGAAATGATCGGTATACCCAGAGCCGACGAGAACAAGAGTTTCAGAGCAGAAAAGATAAATGGCAGGCATTGTTAGTGATGGAAAGCGAAGGAGACTCTCCTAACTTGCCGCTCACCACATTACGAGCAAAGTCGCCAGCGCCGCCAACACCAGTATTTCGAACGCATTCGCGGTAAAAAGATCCACCCTTTCCACAACAGCGCTCTTAGTACCCCGACTAACCCACTCCTTCCTGAGATTATCAATCTGCAAGTTGAACGCTTGCCCCACGGGACTCCCCTCCTCCCCAGGCACGAGCTCGAGTTTGCGACAGGTCGCAACCATCCTCCGTCGCCAAACTACACCGTTGCCGTTGTTCGCGTAGATCGCCTCTGTAGCTCGCTTTGCGACATCGACAGGGCAGCGTAGTGATCTAGATCGTACAGCATCACGGTGCGGCGTATTGTCGTGGCGAACAGCAGTGCCAAGGCGGCGTCGGTCAAGTCGTGCGTGCAGTTGTAGAGTATTATTTCCGAGACGAGAAGGGGAAGTTAGGAGCAGGTCCATAAGGGCCGTTGCGAGCTAGCTACGGGATCCGATCAACTCTCAGGCTGCGAAATAAGCCACTGAACGTCAATCATCATACCCGTAGAGCCCATTAAATTTCGCAGGTGGAATTTAGATAGCGGTTGATAAGAGTTCAGGATTCGGTCTGGCATTTCCCGTGAGATAGCGTTGCGGGGCTCTTGAGAGGGCCACGAAATCGCATCCTGAGATTCGGCGACGGCCTGGATATGATTCTTGCTTGTGCGAATCATGGAAGTCTGCGTGAAACGAGGCCTCGTGTTCAGACAGACGTGCGGCCCTCGTTTGGCGGTGCTTGTTTCGACAGGGATAGGGGTTGTTTACCAAAGCCCGAAACTCGCCGTAGCAGAGAAAGCGAACTTACCACGGGAAGTACAAATGATCAGCCTCTGGCCACCTGCCTGGTGCACATAGGTGCACTGAACACTCTCGTGTCCATGTGCTTGCGGGTCCACTGGCGGGTAGGCTCACTTCGCGTCCGTGGACCAATCACATCGAAGAGAGCCACACACAAGTGTATTATTTCCGGGATATGCCCGACCCAGAGAGGCAACGAGTCAAGATAAATTCACTACGAAGAGTATTACAAAGAGAACGTGGCTTGGACGGACAAAGGAAGGATATCATGAACGCCATGAAATAAGTCGCCAGATTCTACTAGAGCGTTCACAATTGTAAAGACGTCCTTTCTTCAGACCTCCAGCCTACCGCACGATGCGTGAAACCCCCCCCCCCCTGTATCGGAGAAAATCTCTCCGCTTGCGAGCGCAGTGCAATGAGTAATTCTCGCTACGGTCATGTGTTGGATGGTAGGATCGGGCGGGACTTATCCTGGCGTGCTGCCACATCCGGTTAGGCTGTTTCGGAGCTCGGGAGCTCGGGCCTCGGGGCTCAAAGCTCCGGAGATTAGGCTGTGTCCGCCCAACATTTTCATGCTAGAAACCAAAGATTGATAAAGCCAAAGCTGAACAGAACAGAACGTTCTCGGGAATCCATGAGGCAGATAAAATTGTCGACGCATGAGGGTTAGCACCCTTTGGGGGACTGACTGGCGCTCAATAAATCCGATCAGAAGCTTTCGGCAAGTAGACGAGACAGTAGAGTTAGCCATAGAAGGTACTGGAGATTTCGACCTCTTAGTTTTTATCCTCAGGTTGGACTCGGTTTTCTCTGAAAGAACAAGGTTGGTGAACGTGGTCGGTCCTCTTTAGCTCTCCTGGGTATGAAAGATTGGAGTTCAACCCTGGTTCTTTTGCTACTAAAAACCCGTATTTAATCATTCACTAAGTTGCTACTGCAGTAGCGAGGGCGTTTCAATCCGCCATGACATTCGGTCCAGACCGCCAGGGGGAGGCAAGAAACAGCCTAGTCGGTTTGTGTGCGCACAAAAACTGGTAATGGGCACTGTCATGTGTGTTGAAAAGTGCTTTTGCGACGCGGTCACAGAGCCTGAAAGTTATTGCGACTGCAGGTTGTCACGAAATGATTCTCTCACGAAGAGTCCCCATATCATCAAAAGTCCAGTCGCTTACGAGAAGTTAAGACCTCCAGAGTCCCAGAGTAGTAGATGGAAGCGCTAACATAAGCGAACAAATATTGTTACGAGAGGCGACTACGCTTTTTATCGGCTGTAAAGCCCCTCTGCAAGGCGTATCTAATGTTAACGTGCGGATGACCCAATCGGGCAAAGGTGTTCGACGCATCCTGACCGACTCTCTGCCATGCTTAAGTAGTCAATCTAGTACCGAAAAGACAACAAAAGCCCGCCATGCTAGCGGCTTTTGTGTGTACGGCGGAGCTGGGGGCTCTGGGGGTTCTAGCTTTTCATCTGGTGATGAGAGCATGTGATGTTGGGTGAATTGAGTCGACATCATCGACCAATCGTCTGCTCTATTCGATATTCTTCCCTCCTGATTGGATGGTTTCTTTCAAAAGCGGTCTGTAGCCCAGCTTTCTGTCTGCACAAGGTCAGTGCTCCACATAGCGCAAACTTAGTATAACATCACTCGATCATGCCGACCCGACATTTCGGTCGTATGGTGCGTTGCAATGGCAAGCACAGGGTCACGGCTAGGATAGTGCTCAGGACGCATCTGACTGCCGGTTGGGCCCACCATCTCCGGTTAGTCCCTGTTGGAGCGATAAACGCGTGCCCGTCTATCTCTCCAACATGATCTGAGACTCGACGTTCCACCCGAGACATTGGTTCTCACCAAGGGCTTTTGGCAAGCAAATACTGCCGTGTGCAAGGAGGTGCGGGCTAACCGCATGTGGCTGCATTGTGTGCCGCTTTATTTTCGAAGTTCGAAATTTCCCACTCAGACTCGGCGACGTATGATCTCGGTGAGATCCTAACCATGAAAGTTGCTAGTAGAGGGGTAAGAATCTACGAGTTGTGAACCCACGACCAAGCAAGTATGATATATATTCACTGACTGCACCGTGACTGACATTGATATACCTGAAACCCCCCTTCACCCCATCAAAAACTTATTGAACCTCTTTAATCATCTTCTCCCCAATCATTATACTCACCATAACTTTGAACGCTCTCTGCCGTCATCTATGTCCCGGCTGAGCAGGATGGAGCTAGCGGTTGCAGCTGTTCCCTGCCCGCCCGGCTGTCCGTCATGTGGCCTGATGAATAGAGCTCCTCCCCAAGCTCATCCCCCGAAAACATCGCGGTACCCTCTAAGCTCGCTTCGGTCTGTATCCATTTTTATCACGAACAACGTCGCATCCATCTTATGCGGTGTCCATGGCTTGGTCGTGCCCACCGTATCACCCAGCCTCGGAGCGAAGGAATTCCAAGACGAAAGGATCCCACATTCGCAAGGAGGCACAAACGCGAATATAACATCGTGGCCAGCCGCCGTCCGTTCTCGAGGCGATGCTGTTGTCCAAGTTCCAGTGCACAGAGTTTAGGTGAGGGAGTTAAGTCGATAGGTGAGCTCCGGAGTTGCAAGGTGACCCACCTCCAATTCGGATCTCGAACTGACCAAGTGTTCAACTGCCCTGGCCAGACGTTGGTCGTCCAATTGAATCGTGCCGCGCCCGGTCCCCTGTACACATCAAGGCACCGCGCCCGCCACTTAATGTCTTGTGTTCCTTCTAACCAGGCCTCTCATTATAATGTGATGTGAATCTGCTCGTAA
>WSTY01001548.1:0-10067 GCA_019633465.1 Tulasnella sp. 417
CCCGCAAGCGTGCGCGATCCTCGTGCAACTACCGGCTCCCCTCAAAATCCCCCACAGCCCGTCCAAAGCAGTCCCCTTCTTCAACTTTCAACCGCGCTCCCTCCTCCGTCAGCGCCAGTCGCTAGTCTCATTCCGACACCCCTTCCTTCATCGTTCCGACCCCCACCCGGACGACTTACTCGAGCACAGTCTCGGTCTTTCGGTTCTTTGGGCGCCACCACCCCCCCTCCGGACCAGCGGTCTACAAGGGACTTTGGAAGCACATCATCTTTGGACACGACGGGTTCGTCTTCCGCCATCCACAGACAAAGTCGAGGGAGAGGACGTCACCCTCTAGGTCGTTCAATGACAGCTGGTTACGGCTCTCCCTCGGGGGTCGCTTCATCTTCTTCTGCGGCCGCTCACGAGGAAAGCAAAGAGGCCATGGACTCCGCTTGCTCTACATCGCATTCAGCAAAATCTACTCGATCACCTTCTCCAAAGTCTGGGCCCCGCTTGCAATCGCAAGCTCTTGTCTATACGGCGACCAACGCTTCAGCATCGACCCTCCCACAATGTCTCGCTACCGGTTTGGTAGTCCGCGAGGGAAAAGCAACTGCACGCCACCCCTGTACAGCACCTGCATCGCTTCAAAGTACTTCGCAATCGGCTCATACCGATAGTCTCCAACTTTTAATCGGTATTAACCATCCCGAGACTGGTCCAACGTCCAACTTGCCTCTTTCATCCCTTGGACTACCTGATGGACGACGCTCATGGTCACTCCCTGGGCCTTTTGGTTCATCGAGCTCGGAAGCCCCTCATCCCGACCCTTGGCCACAACGCGAGACTGAACATCCTTCTCGTCCTTCCACGACCCGTCCAGCCTCTGCCATCCACAACCCAAGCTGCAGGGGAAGCAACGGTGAAGCCTTGCACGACGTCGCGATCGGAGGTCTCACTGAAGCCCCTGAAACATCGAAGCTAGGCGGGCTACATACTGGAGATATATCATGCGAACAGCTCGCGCTTTCCGCGACGGTTGATCCTGGCGCCTCTACGCCCTCTTCCCGAATCGCCCGTCGACGCTGGGAACACGCCTTACGAGCCCTTTATTGCTGGGACGCCGAACATAGACAGGAAGGTCCGCGTCAAGGGATCTCATGGAAAGCGATGGTAGGGTTATCCTTGAAGTTATTTCTGGGTTCGGCCCTAACTTGAAAGTTAACTTACGTAGAGCTTGGGAGCTTTTGGGCTCCTTCTGCTGCTAGAGCTGGCGCTAGAGTTGCTTGACCCTGTGTGGTGGAACCTTGACTGGTGGCGGTCACATATCCACTGGAGCCTTCGGTTGTTTACCGCGTTCATTGCACTTTCAGCTTGCATCTTCGGCCTGAATCTCCGCCCTGTCACCCGTCGCTGGAGTCAAGAGCAAGAGACAAAAATGACGCAATTATTAACCCTATCAGTCCAGCCGAGCCTTGAAACCGTCCATGAGGAACTGCAAGAGTTACCTCAGGAATTGTTTCACCTCGACCGCCCCTCCCGCGAGTCAGCACAGTCCCTTTCGTATTCGATGGCCGTTCCGTCTTCTTCTTCGACTGCGGGCTTTCCCAACTCTAGAATTACCGGCCCCAGTTCGGCACATCACGTGACCCCATCCTCTTTACTTCCACCCCCCACGTTCAGTTCTCGCCATCCAGCATCTCCGGAATTCCGCTTCTTATCGACTGAGCCATCGATGCGTGGCTGGGTTAGCGAGCCGCAAGGCGATCCTGACTGGTGCGGTGGCTATAGTGACGTCTGGAAATGTCGCGTCCGGTTTTATGAGCCGTCGGAGCTTCACCCAACCGAGGTCGGTTCAATGCTGAATCATGTCCCTGACTGCTTCCATTTTAAGTCTTATTTTGATACGGCATAGGTCGCAGTTAAGGTCCTTCGAAAAGTCCACATGAACCAGTTCGATGATGACGAATCCTATCAGCGCATAATCTCCGTATGTTTGACTACGCCATACCTATGAGATGTTTAACTCATGAATTTAGCTAATGGATATTTTATGTCACCTGACTAGCGTTTTCAGCAAGAAGGGGTTACCTGGTCTGGGCTAGTTCACCCAAACATCGCCCCCCTCATTGGATACACTTTGACCCCAAGTCCTCGATTTATTTCTCCTTGGTATAAACAAGGAAGTTTAATTCAGTATTTGAGTAAGAACGCTAATACAAACGGACCAAAGCTCGTATGTCACAGGTAGCCATCTTGGAGTCGCCTGCCCTCCCTCTGACTCCGTGGTTGCTGCCTCAGTTGCGCGGTATTGCAAAAGCCCTCAAATTTCTTCACTCTAGGGAGCCTCCAATTGTTCATGGAGATATAAAGCCAGTAGGTAGTCTGCACATTCCCCAAGCAGAAAGTTAAGCCGAATGGTCACTTCTCTTAGGAAAATATTCTAATCGACGATGAGAACGAGCCTCGCATCGCCGACTTTGGCTTGGCAACTATCCTCGGAGAAGAACATATGTACACCGTTTCACATCATCAAGGCGGAACGTGGCGATGGATGGCCCCGGAGCAGATATTAGGAGACTCAAGGTCTTGCCAAAGTGACATCTACAGCTTTGGCAGCTTGACTTTTTGGGTAGGGGAATATTCTTTCTACCACGAGGATAACTGGCTTAAACTAACGAAAACCGGTGCCTGCTTCAGGTGATGACTTCCCACCTGCCCTTCGCGGGTTTAAGGAATAATGAGATTATCCTCGCCTTGAATGATCAGAAAAAGCCGTTCGTGCCAGTCCAAGATTGGAACAAGTATCCGGAGCTGTCAAGCTTCTTCAAGGATCTCATCCACCAATGCTGGTCCTGGCGATCGGAGCAACGCCCATCGGCGTCGCTAGTTTGGGAACAGCTGATCGCGTTGGTTCGCGCCTAAACAGTACTTCACAGATAAACATACAACGCCGGCGTCCCTCTATCTGGATGTTATTCGACACTGATGATGCTACGCTATTTTTTTCTTCTGTTCGGATTCCTTTGCCATTCTGTAGTGTCTGGTATGAGCATGGCTCCATATCCTTTAGTGCAATGTGGCCTCCCGTGTATCGATCCGTCAAATACTTCCGCTTACCCACCTGTGTGAAAGCGCTTCGTGCGAATTGCCCAACCCCTTTGGGTGTCTTATGGTAGTAACCGCAGCGTCCTTGAGGATTCACTTCGACCATTTCGAAGGCTTCGCACCACTCTGGTGTGCAGAACTACAGGACAAAGCGTCGCGTCGAGCACGGGCAACCTTAATACTGATTGGCGCGCCTAAATCATTAGACACAGCTTTCTGTTGTTGAAATGGGTGTCTAGAGTGCAGGGAAAGATCTTCCGTCTGATTCACCAGTTGGGTTGCTCGCCAACCTCAACACGGTCTGGTATTTTCGAGTCCCCGTGACTGCCGCGTCCAACGCGGTTCCATATTACGCTTTTAGACAGTAACCGGCTTACGCAAGCCGCGCGTGTTCTATTGTGGGAGTCACCTGAGTCGAACGGGTCCGAAATGCGCGATAAGGTAAGCCCCTTGTTCTCAGATTGTACGTATCCGGCGGGAAAACGCGGCTTATATAACACGCGTCGTGACCAATCTCTCCACGAGCCCCACTGCCCCTCAAAGCAGGCACGACCAACCTCTGAGAAAAAAACTCTTCTTTTAACCCTCGAGTCTTGTTCGCTCGTTGCCCGAATAACGAACCTCACTTTGAGAACAAAAAGGGAATCATCAGACAGGAATAGTCTAATAGCTTCTTCAGGTGAGCAAGAAACACTGCATTAAAAACCTAGTTTGGCTGGGTTTTAATTATGTGTCATTGTTTGGGCAGTCTGTGTCTGGTAAGCGACCTGAGCCATCGGCCTCTCAGTCGACGGTGTGTGCCATGAGAGTCTCTCTTGACACATGCCCCGTTGACCTGCCTGTTTAATTCCGCCCTCGAGCACCTGAGAAAGACTAGAGGAATAATGGGAGGCAGGTTAGGGCTATTCCCATGTCATTCATCGTTGGTTCAGACTGCGGGCATGCAGCAGTCTTCGTCGGTGAGCAGCGGGCGCTCGACGCTTTACATTATACTCCCCGTGTTCTCCGACTTTGTTCTTAAATTGAATATATTCATCATAAGCCTTGAACTTCCCTCCCTCGCGAAGGACGAGCATCTCGGCGGCGACAGCTGGCGAATGCGAGGCCGTCGCCTACTCACCACCATCAAAGACAGTGCATACTAGATAATGATGATAAATAACCTTTTAGAGAGCCGCACAGAGCAACCCACCCTTTGTCGTCGGAACGACGACGTTGAAAGTACAAGCCAGGTTCGAAGGCCCAAGCGGTGGAACGAGGCCAGGAGGTCGACGAAACGCGCGCCTCTCGATTAAAAATCAAGACCACCGACCCCCTGGACCATTTTATGCGAGCCGGTGGTCAGCGAAGTTTTGTGGAAAGGCCAACACTCATCTTCCTCCATACCGAGCAGGTGAGGCAACCAGCTCGAAAACGTACACGGTTCGAGCGGCATGTTCCTCCCGAATCTTTGTGGCAAATGATTCCTCTCTGGTGACGGTCGACGAAAACGAATCCGGGGATATCGCTAGAGCAAGCCTCGAGCCGGAGTGTACGAGAGAGTTGTTCCGTCGACGAATCATGCAGGAGGACAAAAAACGGACGTCTCCAAAAGTCTTCGGAGATGCTTGATCGAGCGGAAATTCCGAGATCATGGACTCGGAGGTCCGTTTTCGTTGGGCTTTCTGAAGAGGCGATATCGCTATACCCAAGCGCGCAGCATGCCCTGCTATGATACTGTATCCCACCAAACGAGTTCCAGGACTGTCTCGGGATTTAAGCCTCCAAATCATACTCACTTGAGTCGGCGTCTAATCCGGAAAAGACGGGATGATTGGCGATGGATAATACAGTACAGATGATGCAACGATGCGGTTCAAAGGTGAGGACCAGGGGGAGAAAGCACGGGAAAACGACAAAGTGCGCACATTTAGAGAAACAATCACAGACCACCAAGATCTATTGGTTTGCCGGACACAGCTGGTTAGCGGAATCCGCGAGTGTCAAGACGTTTCCACACTCACATCCCACCATTAAGTCAATAGCGTCACCCTCTTCCATACCAAGCGTTACTGGCGTGTCGTGCTCTCGAATACGTTCGCCGTCGTAGAGGAAACTAAGACACAGACTAAGTTTGGGTCGATAGTGGTTTTAACAAATGATGCTACTTACCAGATGCCGTTCACATCTTTCCCTACTTTTTGCGCGTATTGACACCGTAGTGCGGTCAGTTTGGTGTTTCGGTTGATTTTGAAGGAAACTTCCTCGCCGCTGCTCGCTACCACCTGCGGCAGACTACGTCAGAGAGGCATTACAGGACAAAGGTCGCATCGAGGACGACCAACCTTAATACTGATTGACGCGTTTGAAGCATAAGACATGGCTTTGAGTTCTTGAAAAAGTGGTTTAGAAGGCAGGGAAAGATGTTCCGTCTGATTCATCAGTTGCTGAGGAAGCGGCGGGACGAAAAGCGAACCGCGAGAACGGTGACTTCAGGCCCCAAAATCAAGGCGGACCCTTCGATTCGGAGTTGGCTGATTAAAACCTTTCAGCTCAGAACATCTTCAAGAACGGGGGGTCAGGTCTGGAAGGGTGTGTGATTCTTTTAAATTTATTGCTTCCTGGAATAGTAGGAGGACAATATCCAAGTGCAACTCTTGGCAAAGTGAAATCGACTCCTTGTCTAGCTATAACCATCTACTCTCACTGGCAGCGATATTAGCGGGATCCGTAGAGACTCCTACGTTTGGTGGCTTCCAAGGGGTATGTCATTGAGCAGGACGCCTGTCCTCCCTGCGGTCTAACCTCGTTCTCCCCTCATTGCGTTGCAACGACTACAATCCGTGAAAACGAGTTTCTTCCCCCGACCCTCAGTTTTCGGCCTCGCAACGATTTACTAGTCACATTTCGGCACCCTGATAACCTACATGCCTGCACAAGACCGCTTCTTTCACTCTGCACGCGGGCTGCACACCAAACGCTCGATCTCTCCCCAATCCCCAGAGGCCATCGAACCGGAGAAATCGTTCTACACGTGCACCAGATACTCCCTACTTTGTCGCCGGGTTTGTGCTAACAGGAAGAGGCTCGCAAGGTATAGCCCTACCGCTGCAGTGCCATCTAATGGGACCACTCACCCGTCGATGTCCATTTTGCTTGGGATATCCGGACCGACTTGCTGGGAATAAGACGGTAGCAGAACCAAAACGTCCATAGGGTTCGGAGTACCGCCTTGGAATGGGTCTTCGGGGGAAGGTTGATTGCAGGGTGACACCGGCCCGATCGGTGTCACTTGTTCCTCAACGCCGCGATCCGGAGAGGAGACTTGTTCCTCCGTGTAGGGCGACGCGATTCCCTTTTCCTCGAGAGCTGAGGGTAGAAAGGATATAGATATTAAGTGGAGGATATGAATTTCCTTCAGCCTCATGCGCGCTAACAGCGGTCAGAGGATCTCAACGCCCAACAGTGCATAATGTGCCCAGGCGGTTGAGCATGGCTTACCAACAGACTCCGCCCCATCATCCAGGTTCCGGGACTACTTCGGAGATCCAGTAGGCGTAACTCTGGCCCCATGACTACGCACATCACGCTCACTTGACTCGGCGGCTCAGCAACCGTTACAGACGGAATGATTGACGAAGTTTGATACAGTACACAGGACCTAACGATGTGGTTCGAAGACGAAGATGGCGGGAGCGAGGCCGGGAATGGGATATAACGCGTGCATCTGGAACACCAGTCAAGAGGACCTGTAACCGCCGACCTCTTTTGGTTGCGTGGTTAGCCCATACCCTAGTCGAAGAGTCCTACTACTCACGTTCCACCATCACGTCAATAGCATCACCCTCCTCCATACCAAGCGTTGCTGGCGTGTCGTCCTCCTGAATACGCTGGCCGTCGTAGAGGAAACTGACGGAGAGGGTAAGCATGGGGTAGACGGTGGTTCCAACAACCAACCATTCCTTACCGGATACTGTTTATATCCTTCCCTACTTTGTTCGCGTATGCGCCTTGCAGCTTGGTCAACTTGGTGCTCCGCTTGATCTTGAAGAAGACTTCCTCGCCGGTACTCGCCACCACCTGTGGAAAAGGTGTCAGAACTGGCTTCTACCAGGGCAAAACGTCGCGTCGAGGCGGGCTAACCTTGACACTAATTGGCGCGTTTCCCTCGAGCTCTGGCTTTGGCTCGGGCGCTGCGTCGTTATCGGACATGGTTCGTAGTTCGTTAGAGGTGGTTTTGAAGGTAGGGTGTGTGGTTTTGTCGGTTCCTGGTGGTGGAGGAGACGGTCCAGGTCGAAACCCGAACCGCGAGAAACGCGCCGTTTCAGAGCCCAAAGTCCGAACTACACATTCACGATCCTGATTTGCCTCATTAGCGATTTCAGTGGGGAGCATATTCAAAAACCAGAAAGAGCTATAGTTTCGGAGTCAGGAAACGCAACTCAATATCCCGTAGGAGCAAGCTATCTTTTCAAGGGTAGTCCTTGGCACGCTTACTCCAGTAGTCCACAGGAACGATTGAGGCATCTCTCTTCCACCCCTCGTTTGCTTATAAGTCTTTGAGGCGACAAAGACACCGGTTTCTTTTATCGTTGATGCGCCCTCCGGTTCTTTGTACTCGCGGGGATCGCGGGCTTGCTTAAGTAAGCACCCCTTCTTTCAACGATCGCGGACTTGTCGTCGTGAAGGTATATGTCCCCATTGCCGAACAGAGAAAGTCTAAACCCAAGGTAAAGAATGAGGGAGATGCGTCGTAATACGGTGCTGTTGGTTGATAGAAGTAGAGACTTGGAGTCAAGCCCAAAAACAGTCTTGAGTTTGTACCCTTAGAATCTGATTCGGGTCGTGCGGCTTGCTAGGGTCTAGGAATGCTTGGACATACCAATGCACTCTCTACTGAATAGGTATCGCGTATTTGATTAAATTACGGTCACGGGGAGGAGCTACATCGAGGATATTACACAAAAGCTGCACCATATGCTGGTGGATAAGCTGGCTTGATTCCGTTCAAGTCAATTGGGATGTCGATTGCGCACTGCGCCCGGCATCCGGTAGATTTAAGTCTACCCTCAACTAAGATCAACGCCGCGCACAAATAATAACCTCCTTCGACCTCAATTTGAACATCGAAACACCAATGATTCTCGCTTCTCCATTAGGTCCAACAGCTCCCTCCCAACGGTTTGCATCAGTGGCCTCTCGCTTGGAGCTCGAGACCAACACCGCCTGATGATTCCTGCAACCAAGCCACCAAAATAATCCTGAAACTCAGGGTGCATGTGCCATTTGTCGATAGGGTCTTGAGGGCCGTCTGGACCAGCCAGGGTGCTCATTACTTGAGCAGGTAACCGAGAGGCGTGTGGCGCTCGACCGATCATGATCTGGAAGTTCCCGATTGAAGAGGTGTCAGCGCATGTAGCAGTTCGAGAGAAATATAAATTCCCTTACAAAGCAAGTAAGGCTACCAAAGCTGTAGACGTCGCCAGTTCGAGAGCGCTTCTCGCCCTCACCCAGAAGGATCTCTGGTGCCGTCCATTGCATAGTTCCTCCGAAAAGATGGGACGGGGTATACCAATGGTCCTCGCCGAGGACCGTGGACATACCAAAGTCCGTAATGAGGGCATCGCCTTGGTCGCTGATGAGGACATTCTCCTACGGAACGCGAATTAATCATCGGGATTTCGGCCTCCGTTCAAATCACACACTTACAGGCTTGAGATCAGCTTGAATTATTTTTGGGGTACGCGAATGGAGATGTCCAAGAGCTTGTGCAATATCGTTTATCTAAAACACGGCACCGGAGTCGTGTCAACTATGGTACTCCTTGGAGCCATAATAATAACTGGATACAACTGCTTACCAGCTTCAACTTATTTGCTGCTGGATAGCTTGCGAGGTACGTACGTAGATTCCCGTGACGGTACCATGGTAAGACAAGAGCGTGAACAGGAGAGAAGATGACGCCGAGAAGGGGAACTGTGTTAGGATGATGGACACCGGCCCAAGTGATGGCTTCCTGATTTAATCTCTAAAGATCTTGTCAGAATTCTCTCAGTCAAACTGCAAATACGATTTGACTCACCGCATTGATACGCTCAAGCACGGCGACCGGGTCATTCTCGCCCGCCACGAAGCGACGAACGACTTTCAGGGCAACCTGTCAAGCAATAAATGAGACGCGGGCTCAAGGTACGGGGGATCTCACGGGTTTCTCACCTCGTTTGGGTGTGCGTTGGATGGCTCAGTAAACTCAATTTCGCATTTCCATACATCGCAGTTTGGACTGGAGAAGATTGGTCTGGTGGTTCCCGGCTGTTTTCTGACTCGTCCGTACATCTGCGGGTGTAGTGGGAGGAATAGCGTCCATCCGAGTAGAGCCCCGTCTGAAGGGGCGTTCCAGGCCGACCGATGGACAAGCGGGCCATGACCTGTTGCATCTTGCGACCACGCGCCCGGTGAGGGAATCCGTTCTACTGGCTGAACTACGTGGGAGTTCCTCCCAGCCGCCAAATACTCAGCGGCTGTCGGCCGAAGAGGTTGAGTTGCAAATGACCTTTGGAATCGAGGTGGATGGAGGAGATTTGGAGATGGGAGTGTTCCAGGCACCGCCTCGCCTGGTGCAAGTGAGGCGGTTCGGGTCTCGGCTACTTGCGCCGCCTGCTCTCCGGAATCGACGGCATGCACTCGAATGGAGGGAAGTTGCAGTTCAGGCGTTTCGGATCGATCGAGTAGTTTTGCCGCTAAGTGGTACAAATGCGCGGAGATGATGGTGAGCGAAAAAATGAAGGCTGCAGTGACCCAAATGCTGGTATGAGCGACAGCGGGCCTGTGGTTCTCTAATCCGAGCGCCGATGTCCACGAAACGTAGACCACGGCTAGAGCCCCGAAAACCTAAGCAGCAGACGCTCTAGCGACAGCAACTGGGGAGATCCGAAGCTGGTGAAACTCACACTGAGTATATTCAAATAATCTGGGGTTGTTTTAGCTTCTCGTCGATC
>WSTY01001549.1:0-10058 GCA_019633465.1 Tulasnella sp. 417
CGGTCTGGGCCCAGAGAGCGTTCCACATGCATAGCTATCTGCCCGATGCCCCTTGTTGGAAGGGGAGAGAGAGCGCCGCAATGACATAGTCAAGGTGACAGGCGGTTGAGCGTCGGCGCGGGTTGAGTGACTTGTGTGTTCTTGAACTGGTGCTGTGTTTATGCCTGTGTAATCGCTTGTGCAGCCGGAGCCTTTCGTACGGTTGGTAGCTCTATTTAGTCTAATATTAAAACAATCTCTGGTGATTTGAAGGTCATTTGTCATTTTTCATTCGCCATTTGTCATTTGTAGGCCGATGTAATTTGTGTGGCCCGAACGACGCGCCATAGAGTCGCGCCCACAATGATTTTTCCACCATCCCTCTCACACCGCGTTTTCGACAACGCGAAAACCGCATCCCGATTTTCGCTTCCCTTTTGCAGAATCAAAAAACCTACGATACTCCCGGTGTAATATGGGGTTTCGTGTTCATACGTATCTGCTGCTGATGATTTGGATCCGAACCAATCACTTCCACCACTCACATGGAATCAGGTGCGATAACTCATCACCCGGAACGACTTTTCTCTGACGGGCGAAACTACTACAGACCCTACAGAGGCGCGAAATAGAATCATGTGGGCCTTTTGCGAGGCTGTCAAGGATGCCCGAAGCGAGCATGGACATACGCATCGGTTGACCCTTGAGGCAGAAGAGCGAGCATTGAATCTCTTCAACATGCTGCATGTGATGGAGCTCATTGATGCTGTGAAGGCTAAGCAGGCAGAATCTGGTTCGCAAGAAAGCTCGAGCTGGCACGATCCCGGTCTAGTGCGGTTCAGTAGTGAAGAAATAGACAGCGAGCAATCGCGCACGACAGGGTCTTCTATGCGGGGTCACAATACTCGAGAAAAGGCGACAGAAGAGAAGGGAGACAGCGACTCCAAGTACGTGGAGAAGACCGCGAGCATACCAGCCAAAAAAACCATCGCGAAGGCGACTAGCTCTCAAGACCGGAGGAGACCGGCAGGACGCGGCGTTCGATCATGACTCAAGCCATCGCCCGCTGACGACTCGGACAGGTCAGTCCGAAGGCCCGTCGCCTCGACGCAATTTTGCACGTGGGGTGGAGGGTTTGAGGGCTCGGGGGGAAGAGCTGCGACGCAAGCCAAGAATAGTTCCAACGGCGGGTACAATGGTGAGGTAAAACGTCGAGTACGGCAGACTGTGAGGAGATGTGCGGCCAACCACGACAGCGAGACAGCCTGCCCGCGACAACAAGCGCAACTAACCGCAACAGTAAGTGCGACCAACCGCGATCGAAAGTGCAAACAATCGCGTCAGCAAGTGCGACCTACCGCAACAGCCATTGCGACTTATACAATTTGCCCAGGTGGGGGATTTTTTCCCTTCGGGGTGGTTTGGGCCGGGGGGCTCTGATGGTACCCCATCTGCTGCCTCCTTTGAAGTCCCGGCGAGAGGGAGTCGCGTAGCTCGATTCACCAACTCGAGGGGACGCTTAAACGGTCGCATATAGCCCCAAAGTAGCGGAGGGTCGAATCGGAGAAGCGCTGGCGATGAGAGAAGGGCGTGAAGGTAACGCGGGAACGCGTATACTGAAGGGGCGTCAGGTGGCCCGAGGTGGAAGGACGCTCGAAGGGATACAAGGGACGCGTAAACAAAGGAGGGGGATGCCATTGCTTGGGAGGGACGGTTATGGATTGAGACTAATGAAAGGGAAGGGGTTGAGGGGAGCGCCACTGTGGGTGAGGGTGTGGCGACGGAGGGACTGATGCTTGGGTGAGCGACAATAAAAATAAACAAACAGTGGACAGAGGGAGTGGGGGTGGTTTGTTTATCTTGAGGTGATTAGAGAGGGGGGACGCTGATGGACGAGTGGTGGAGAGTAGAGGGTGTAATAAGAAAGACGAGACCAAGGAAGAGGCAGGGATGGCACAAATAGGACGGAAGAAACGCCACGAGAGTGGCCAAATAAAGGGGATGCTAATAGGATCAGAGGCAATACATCTTGAGTACCGAACTGGTGTGCGGCCGTGAGAAGGGGTGTCGAGGAGTGGGGACGACTATTGGCTACACGTGCTCGGGAGGGACTTGTGGCGGTTGTGTAAGGTAAACAAGGGGACGCCACTTGCGAGAAGGGGATGTAGAGGAGAACTGACCGAGAGAAAACGTGTGTGGGGGCGCTTATGAGACACTGAATGTCCAGGGGCGCCGAGACGGAGGAGGATAATAAGACACGCAAATTTGGCGGGTATGAAGAGCGCAAGCGCTTAACAATATGGAGGGACGGGGAAGACAAGTGGATCCTAAGGGGGACGCTAATGAGGGAGGTTTCTAGGAAGGGCGAGGTGGGCGATGGGCCGGCACGGCTCTGAGTACGAAGCAGTGTGTAGGTGGGACAGAAGAACATGTGAGGGGACGCTAACCATGGGGAAGAGGTGTCTCGGACAATGGGTCCATGGGGACACGGCCGGCGCAAGATGGTAGCCTGCGGAGGGCGGTGATCACGGTGATGGAGCTGGCCGCGAGACTGGGACGCAAATTAATTGAGAGGGGGTGCAAATATGTTGACGGGTGGGCGTGTATCTTGAGAACGGCGCAAGCTGGCGAGACAAGGGTGGTACCAGAATGATCAGAAAAACGAATGCTATCCTATGATAACCTGATCTCAAGAGATGTATAGGGGGAAGCTAACTATTTCGGGAGGTACAGCGATAATGGGGCGATGGAAAGGCTTGTCCTCCCCGCTTTGCCGCTCGCGGCCCGACTCCCACTAGTACTCGTGCGACATACCGAACATGCCACACGTCCCCTTATGTGATTCCATAACAAAGGCTCCTCGCTTCTGCTCACAGCCATATCATGACTCTTTGTTATGTTAGTACCTTCCTAGCCCGTTTCTCGAACGCCCGCTTCCCCCGCATCGCTGCCGACGCGAGAGATGCCTTCGACCAATTAGCGTCCGCTATATGAGCCGATCAGCTCATTATGTGCCTACTAAACCCTTCCCGTTGTGACGTGTTGCCTTCTGCCGGTTTCCTCATCGCCACCCCTCATCGTTCCTTACGCGTGCCCCTTTGATGTCCCCTCCTATTTCCTCAATTGCCGTCGTCCACACCAGGTCAACGCCGCACCCTACACCTCACTGACACTCGGCGCCTCACCGTCGTTACGCGTCTTTGCACCGACGTCTTCTGAAACAAACAACACAAAGCCGTTCGTTCGTGAAGGTTCCCCTCTCCCAGCACGCAGCCAAGCAGACCGCTCTTACTATGCTGTCCGTTTCAACTTCTATTACTTTGCAGACTTTGGTCAGAACCTAGACTACCCGATGGCTGAGCCGTATACATTAATTCCGGTCCCAGCAGCGGTGGCCGGTCTTGATGACTTCGACGAGTTCCTGGGGCGTGTTGCGGAACCTTTGCCAGCCAAGAGACAGTCGAGCGCCATGGGTCCGAGCGGCCATTCACCGAAACAAGGTTGTTAGCCATCCTTCGCGGGTTCGACATTGGCACCATACGTGCGAAAGTGAAATTTCCAGGCGGTCCGCCGGCTTTGGGGAACATATATCTTTGAACCACAAGGCCAGCTGCTATCGGTCCGACAAGGGCCGTACATGCGCAGCACGAGGCACAATCATCCCACCCCTGAAGTCTTTCTTCGCTGTCAGAAGCAAAAGGATAATGCTGAAGTGGTTCTGTGAATGATCTCTATGGTTCTGGGCATGTGTAGTAAGCTCGGAGACCTTGGATGGCGTGGCCAAGCTTACTGGAGGGCATCAGCGGGCCTTGGAACTACTATCCAGGCTTGCTGCAGGATAGGCAAGCCACTAGTAATAGTAAAGCAATCCTACTCTTCCAAAGGTTCGAAATGTCACATATCTGACGGTCTTTCTCGGATCCTCAGACCCAGAGGATCTGACAAGTGGATCGGAAATATGTACCCTTTGATGGTACCACGTGAATTCCTTGAAATCGCTCGGTTCTGTCTTCTCACCGCATCATGCGTTTGTCCTTTTGGGCCAACCGTTCCTTACCAATTGCATGGGGACTCGCCTTTGATCACCTTTCAAGCTTTGACTCAAATATCACGGCTGCGAGGGCCAAGACCTTCTCCCGCTTGTGCAATAGTTCCCCTGGAACCGCTGCGCGCGTTTTGGCACTCATTTTCCATCGTCACCTTAATCAATTCTTCCCTCCTTTTTACACACCGAATAAACGACTCCTTGAGCTTGTGCCTGTCAGCATCCGGGCGGTGCAGCAGCTTTGGGTCTACGTATACGGTGCTCGCGGCAAAGTCTCTCTTGCGCTTGAAGGGGGTTCCTTCGTCAATGCGCTCGAGGTATGTATTCTCGGAGGCTAGGTAATCGACGAATAAGCCACTTTGACCATAGCCACATGGAACAACTTCATTTTTCATGTAGTTCGCCAGGTTGTTCTGTGTAGCAGGGACACCCACCCGTCTGGTACTTTCTCAATCGCTCGTTCAGGGTAGGTTTCAAGCGCGTCGCGTGGCGTGAAGAACAAGTCCTCCTACCGAAGTGCTGCAAGAACCTTGTTGCACGCTCTGCCAACTATACAAGGGGTAGACCGGGGTCTTGAAATCCTTCGTTTTCAGTTCAAAAAAAGAAGCTGCATGGATAATGTATAATACCATACAGTAAAGCCATGTTAATACACAATGCCCGATCTTGGCTCGTGTCCCAAGAGTCGAGGTCGGCGATTATACAACAAAAGTTACAATAGAGAATAATACCGTGTATATTGATGAAAACCCTCCTCAACTCAACCCCGAGTCCATCCTTTATCCTTCATCTTCCACCCTGCATCATCTTCCACCCTGCATCATCTTCCACCCATACGGCGACACCGCAACCGTTGGTGTTCCGGGGGCAAGATTGTTACCTACGGGTTCTGAGCGGTAGTGAGGCAAGAGTGCTGGCTCGGGGTTAGTTGTTGGAATCACAATCGTCGTTCCAGTTTCCTAGAGTGGGATACGCGTACATCAGAGAGATGAACAAGGCGCAACGGTATGAGTCACTTACCACCTGCCCAGATGTCTGATCAGATGCACGCGACTCGGCGAACTTGAAACCTGTACTAAGCTGCTCGTCATCTTTTCGGCTTGGAGCTTTAAATGTTCGCGAAGTTTCCACTCGACTAGGGTAATCGACGTGCAAGGCATCAGAGAGTGGGTTTAGGTAGGATGAAAAAAACAAAGAGCAATCAGTCGAAGGGGGTCTTCATAAGGCCTTAGAAGGGAAGAGGCAAGAACACTCACGAGTTTAACGTGAAAAGAAGGGATATAACGTATAGCATTGGGGTGATGACTGTGAAGAAGAGAGACACCGCGATTCTCTCGGGCTGAATACACGCAATAAAGGGTGAGGTTTAAGTCAAGTTCCTTCGGTCATTCGATTTTGGAAGGCCGCGCTGAGCTCCTTACTGACCAGTACCCTGCAGGTGGATATACTAACAATCACCCCAAATGTTGGAGGTACGGCTCCTTCGAGGGTGAGGTTTCGGAGGCGTCGGAGAGCACGTTGCGTGTGGGGGCTATACGCTGCAGCACCGCGTCCTATTTTCCATAGCGTAAGTCCCGTAATTGCAATGTCTGTCACTAGCAGTATGGAGCTTAGTTTAGAACCTTGTAGGAACGAAGGAGACGTGTTTTGAATTACCGACGTTGACAGCAAGCCCAGAAAGGGCTGGAATCGGATCCCCAAAATTATTCACGAGGCGGGATCAGAGTATATTCATTTCTACAGGACGCAAGAGATTTGGGTGCTTACCCAATATGCTACGAGCACCCGGTTTGGTGGGAAATAATTTCAGTATCGCACGAGACAAGAATATGATGAAAGAAGAGGTCATTCCTGCCCACGCGCAAGGAGTCAAATTAACGAGTCACTCCAATCCGGTCGCTACTTGCCGAAGAGTAGAGCCCCAAAAATGAACTTGCTGCGGCCGTAGAGGGTGTAGCATCGCGACGCGAAGAAGAGTTGGGCCGCGAACACGGTAAGCCAAATGGTAATCGGTAGTGCCACTGTTTGGCGTGAAGCTTGCAGGAAGCGGCTTTCGGGAGATGTTACGATTTTTCATCAAATACATCGATGAGGACTTGACGAGCGTACCTCCAATCACCATAGCTCACGGGCGGGTAACGGAATCGTCAGTCGTCCAACTTCAACCCGAGCCCGAGATGAACGGACTACTCACTATGTAACACACCGGTTCCATTCGATATTTAAGAGCGCGACCCACTCAGATCTGGGTCACAAACAGGGTGGTCGAATCTTTACAGCGGTCATAATGTTCCATGTCGTGTTGTTACTCACGTGGCCAACACGACGCAAGAAACTACCAGCCAAAACAGGCGCGGTGACTCGTATCCGAACGTGGAGAAGTATTTCGTGGTCTGAGTGGCGACTACACCCTTGGAGTTGGTTAGTATCCAATGCGACGACAGAATTAACAAACAAAGCATACCATCATCCATGTAACCGCGACGAGACTCAAGAACCTAGATGCAAAGGGGACATGTACGACTGAGAAATTGCAAGAAAATCGGTGATGCCTATGACGAACCAGGGGCCTAAGAATTCCTCTGGATGTGCCTGTATCTGCTGGATGATGCTCTCGATGATCTCCGCAGATGCGCTCATCGTCACTGGCTGGTTGATGCAGATGCTGAGGAGTTCTTCAGGACTCCAGGCCCGACTGTGATCGGGGGTTCCGAAAGTCGTAAAACGACGAGCTGGCCGATTATAGAAGTCTCAAGAGAGGCAGAGACCAGAAGGAAGGGAGCGGGGAGCGAGATGTGCGCCCGTGACGAGGGGAGCTTAAAAGAAATCCGGCGGGCCAGAGGACCGTCATTAAATTCTAGTCCCACTATCAGCAGGTTTCGACCCTGAGGCGAATTCGATTGTCCCTGTAGACGGCCATCAGAATTGAGTCAAGCCTCAGCACGGGGCTTTGGGCTTCACCGAGGCAGGTCCCGTTTTCGTCCTCATACTCTCAATCCTGTATAAAACATGATTCAAGAGCTCAATTGATACCGTTCCACATAGTAACGGATTGAATATGCCGGAGGCTTCGAAAAAAGGATAATCAAGAACGCAACTAATCGGCAGTAGTAGGGTTCTGTTTGTTCGGCAAAGCCTTTGCCGGGATGGGCCAAGTTCCCGGAGTCCGGGATTTATACATCTTAGTCAGCAAACCCTGAATGCACGGCACATCCCCGCTCTACACCATCGCTCAGTGTAGCTCGCCACCAAACAAGCCGGGACTTCATCGTTCGTCGGAGCTCGACGGCTAGATTGGCTACCATCATCACCCAATATCCATGAAGCTAACTCGGATTGGGGCTGGAGGTCGCCGTACCCGCCAACGGGGCTAGTCAAACCAGGTGTATGGCAGTGCGCCATGTAGTTTATTTCAGCTCCGAACTCTGGGTCATGGCTAGTGCCGGTCATTTTAGAGTCCGACTGATATTCCCCTAAAAACCTTTTTTATCTCTTACTTCCCGTGTGACGGCCCTCACTCGATGCCCCTCCCCTCTCCAGTCATTATTCTCATTTTCAAACAACAGAAATGGAGAGAATGCGATCCGGTCTGTATAATGTCCGCCCAAGCGACGGTATCTACACCCTTTCATTTTACATGTGCCCCAGGCACTAATAGGGTCAGGATGACTGGTATTTTTGTTCCTTCCCTAAAACGCTGCCGTACACAAGCATCGAGTATTTGGCCAAGCCCTCTCCGGTTAAGATCGTTCATCTTGGCCCTGCATTCATCTATGAAGATCAAATTGTCTAGCTTCAAGTCGGCCACCCTAACTTTCCGCCTGGCGGGCTTTTTCGGTGGGTACTCCCTTCATCAAGACGAGGCCGGGACAGATGACCTTCGAGGAGAATTAGACCTCTCGTTGGGTGAAAAGATGTGGGTGTATTTAGCTCATCTGGAAGGGCTTCCTGTTCTTTACTATTTACGGCTGATTCAATATTTCCGACGTTGTATCGGTCGAAGAGGCGGGTGGCCGTCTGGCCAGGGGTTTGAAATTTGACTGGCAGCTGGCTTGACGTTGCATGCCTATCCGATGCACGGTGAAGGTTCCGCAAGTAGTCCCAAGAAGGCCATCTCTTCTCCTCCTTTGCTTCTTGCGTATGGAGAGCCGATAATATTGGCGCGCATTTCGTCAGCGAGATGAGGGAGGCATTTCAGGCAAGCCCAATATGACACACGTGACCCAGAGAGAAAAAGGGTCCTCCGTTTCTAGGTTAGGGAACGTCCCACCTTTGGGGATCCATCCTAGGATCCCGGCCGCCTGAAACTTTCTCATGACGGAGTTTGGCTCTCGTAACGACGCGGCGCGGGACAACTTCGAGAGGCGACTTGAATACCCGTGGGCCAGTCCACCGTAACGATCTCAACGAGCGCCGTCTATTCAATCCCAAGCCCGGAAGCTCCCGGTCTAATAATCAACTCGTTTCTGGACCGTGGAATCCTTCTTTGGATGAGAGATGTGCCATCATTTCGCACAACTTTGGACCAACCTTCCTCGTTCCCGATTCGATCGACCTCGTAATGACACTGTGGGCCACATACATCAATTGCGGTCCCAGCAGTGATGGCCGGTCTTGATGACTTCGACGAGTTACTGGGCGTGTTGCGAAACCTTCGGCGGCCAAGAGAGAGTCGAGCGCCATGGGGCGAACCGGCCATCACGGCGACAAGGTTGTTAGCCCAGGTGCTCCATCCTTCGGTGGTCCGACATTGGCACCATACGTACGGAAATAAAATTTCCAGGCGATACGTCGGCGCTGGGGGAACATATCCTTAAACTACAAGGCTAGCTGCTTTCGGTCCGACTCGGGCCGTACATGCCCAGCACGAGGCACCATCCCACCACTGAAGTCCTTTTCTTCACTGCCGGACGAGAAGGAATAATGCTAAAGGGATGCTATTGATCACCGTCTATGGTTATGGGCATGTGTGGTGCCACGACCTTCTCTTGCTTGTGCGATAGTTCCCCTGGAACCGCTGCGAGTTTTGGCACTCATTTTGAATCGTCGGCCTTGATGAAATTTTCCCTCCTTTTTTTCCGCACGAACCAAGCGACTTCTTGAGGTTGTGCTTGTCCGCATCTGTGCCGTGCAGCCGCGTTTGGTCTACATATCCGATGCTCGCGGCAAAGGTCCCTCTTGCGCTTGAGGTATGCGTTGTCGGAGGCTGAGTAATCGGCAGGGATGAACCACCTTGACCATAGCCGCATGGGACAACTTCATTTTTCATGTAGTTCGCCAAGTTGTTCCGTGTAGCAGGTACACCCACCCGTCTAGCAGTTTGGCGATCGCTCCTTCAGGGTAGGTTTCAAGCGCGTGCCGTGGTGTGAAGAACGAGTCTCCTTTCGAAGTGCTGCAAGGACCTTGTTGCGCGCTCTGCCAACTATACAAAGGGTAGACCGGAAGTTTGAAATCCTTGGTTTTCAGTTTAAAAAAGCTGTATGGATAATGTATAATATCATACAGTAAAGTCCTGTTAATACACAATGCCCGATCTTGGCTCGTGTCACAAGAGCCGGGGTCGGCAATTATACAACGAAAGTTACAAGACCGTGTATATTGATGTAATACCCTCCTGGATTCAGCGTCCAAGTCTATTCTTTATCGTTCATCTTCCGCCCTCCATCATTTTGAACTGTACGGCGACACCGCAGGTGTCCGTGTTCTGGGGGCAAGATTGTTGCCTACGGTTCTGGGCGGTGGTGAAGCAAGAGGGCTGGCTCAGGGGTCGTCATGGGAATGATAATCGTAGTTCCAGTTTTCTAGTGTGGGATACGCGCACACGAGAGAGATCAACAAGGCGCAACATTATGAGATACGAAGAGTCACTTACCACTTGCCCACATGTCTGGTCAGATGCATGCGATTCGGCGAACTCGAAACCTGTACTAAGCTGCTCGTCATCTTTTCGGCTTGGAGCTTTAAACGTTCGCGAATTTTCCACTCGACTAGGGTAATCGACGTGCAAGGCATAAGAGAGTGGGTTTAGGGAGGA
>WSTY01001551.1:0-10041 GCA_019633465.1 Tulasnella sp. 417
CCCCAGTCGCCTGCTTCTTCCGCCCCTCGCTCGAGCAGGTTCAATTCTGTGACGGGGAGCTCTCGGACTGACCCTTCGGTTGCTGGTTCCATCGCTCGCCCTCCTTCCTCGCGGTCTGGATGGGACGGCGAGAGCGTCATCAGCGATGCCTGGCCATCGGGAAGGAGTCGAGATCACTACACTAGTCCCCCTCCCTCCGCGTTCACCTACAGCTCGAGCCGAACGGATCCGCAGGGCTATCCGAGCCCTCCACCCTCCGAGGGTCGCGCTCCCTCAGCCTGGCGATCTCATGGCATCCAAAGACGACCAAGCGACCTATCCCTTCGCGCTGGCAGTGGCGCTCCACCAGCTCTCGACCCAACTCAGCTGCTCATCCATTCCCTCCTTCAGCAACAATCCACGGCCGCAGCAGCTCCTTTACCTGCTCCCCCACCTCAGCCCACGGCGACTCCGGATTTAGCGACAACCCTCTACGCCGCGCTCTTGGCACAACAGACGGCCATGGCCCCACCGGCCCCGTCGATTCAGCAGCCGATCATCCCTCCCCAGCTCGCGGGCAATCTCGACAGCATCATCGCCGCAGCTACGGCATACAGCCAGCTCTTGGCCGCTGCGACTGGTGCTGCTCCAGCTCCTGCAACTGCTGCACCAACCCCTGCCCAGCCGGATTTACCGAAACCGCCAAGCGCGCCCGTGACCATTCCGAACCAAGCTCCTCCTTCCTCTGCGAAAGAAAAGGATGATGTAGGGGCGTTGAACAACGCGTTGGCTGGGTACTCCCTTTCAAATCCTTCTACCGCCGCGTCTTCCCCTAGCAGCATCTCGGCGCTGTCCCCTCCCCCGCGACACAAGCAGCTTCGGAAGGGAACGCCCTCGGGGAGCCATGGTCCTACGCCCCCACGCCGGTCGTCCAGCCCGCACGAAGAGCCGAAGCAGCTCGCCGTCGACGAGAACGCCCGGCCCAGGAAGAAGCGGTCGTTCCAGAACCTGATGACGCCGCCGGGGACGGACGACGGGCGAAGCAACGTCTCGACCTCGTCCGTGATGCTCGATGCACACCACCAGGATTTGCTACTCGCGTCGAACATGTCGTTTTCTTCGAGCGTCACGCCTTCTCCTGCGCCTTCGACTTTGACGTTTGCGCAACCTCCGCCGGCGGACTTGGTGCAGCCCGTCAAGCACGGTCGAGCGCCCGGCAGGCGACCTTCTCGAGACGAGATGTTTTACCGGGTAACGCCCGCTCCGACTCTAACCCCCTCTGCTTCGTCGAGCAGTCTCTCTCAAGCGAGCGGCTTGCTCGAAACTCCCGTCAACGCGGCCGCCGGTCGGAACAGGAGCAACACCACGTCGCAAGAATCCTTCAGCTCGACTCAGTCCAACGTCAGCGACAGAGACCAAGTCTCCAAGGCCGAAAAGGAGCTGCTCAAGTTGGAAAAGTCGCTTCAATCGTTTAGGACCCTCTCCTCGGAAAACATGCAAAACCAATTTTCCTCCACACCAAGAGCTCCCAGCAGGGCTGCGGAAGCGCCTCGCGATATTATTACAGCTTCCACCATTACTGCCTCCGCCGATCGAACTCGAATTCTACCGCTCGCGAAGCCCCCTCCACCTTCGAGCTCAGGAGCAGCAGCAGCAGCCTTATCAGCGAACGCGAACCTCCCGCTCGGTCCTCGACGTCCTCGGAAGGCGTCGATAACTTCCGAACCGGATGAAGAGTATTACCGCCGAATGCACATGGCGCTTCCACCGCTTCCCTCGGCTCCGTCGCCAGTTTCACATGCAAGCTCGAGTACCGCTTCTCCAGCTTCCTTCATGCAATCGCAGAGGACGCCGGCCGCACCGTCTCCGAATTTCTCGACCCGCCCGACCCAAAACGGACTCGAGAACCCGCCTACCGCTTATGGCCGGCAATTGCCCCCTGTGCGTGTGCCATCTGCGGAGGCGCTGGCGAGCCGGCAGCCGAACGCGTGGCGGAGCAACGCCGCGGACCTGTCTCCAAGGACGACCGTCATGAGTCCGACCTTGACGGAATTGGATTTCCCTATGCCTCCGACGACGACGACCACGGTCCGGCCTGGCGCTGGTGGCGTGGTTCGACCCAGTCAACGAAAAGAATCTCTTATGGCGATGCCGTCGGGCGCACAACCGAGGCGAGATTACATTTAGAGGCCCTTTTTGAGCCTTCTCTCCTTTTACCTTTCTTTTTTTTGTGTTTCCTTTTTCTTCTCGCTCCTGTTGTTTTGTTTAGCTTACATAGATCGTTCTCGTTACTCTCTGGATTGGTTGAGACCGGATGCCCTCATTAATTTAATGTAACTTGCACCCAGGGATTCGCTCTTGAGGGAGGTGGCTGGCAAGGACATTGACACCCTCCTTTTGTGTATGTTGCTCTTGACTAAAGACAATCCGGGAGGGGCGCAACATCAGTTACTTGAGGGGGTTTGCGGAGGGTTATCCACACAAAGGAACCCTAGGGAGGGCGAACACTAGTAAGGTCCGGCACCCTGAAACTACAGAACGACAGAGTTAGACTTTAACGAGGGACATCCCGGTCCCGTCACTATCTCGCGTGAGTAGTAAGAATGTTTCTGTGAATTGAAACAGGGACAAAGCTAATACATAACGCGTTTGGGCAGCACGATGAGCTCGAGGTACCCGCATGGCTTGACCTGTCGAGGCAATGTCAAGCAATATCCCCACCACCTCCCATGTCTTCATCGCAGTGAAGCTTTCCCACCCATGACTTGGGTGGTGTTCAACAATAGCCAAGTGCCATCGACGTAGGGTAGCAAGTCGACAGGAACCACGGCTAGTTGCCCAGAAGGTTACCGGGGTTGAAGACGCCATGAGATAACTCAGGATCTGTCCGGTAAGCAGCTGCATATTTCTCATTTTGGGAGCAACGTTATTTGGCCATACGACAACCTTCCGAGCTAGGGCCTTCGGAAGGCGCGGCTGGCTAAAAACGGTGGCCACGCATCAATATGGCGCTCCCACCCCCTCAAACCGCGTTGTCACCAAAGCTATTGCGAGTCGACAGTCCAATATATGAATCCAAAGTATTATCGGAGGCTCGCCTTCAAGAGAGTCCGTTCAGAGCCCAAACTTTGGCGGGAACGGGTTCCGCCGACTACTCGATCCAGCCTGACGGCGGTGGGGTGACGCGCGACTAAGCCCGTGTATAAGATATCCTTCGGTGTTTTTGTTGGCTTGGCGGTCCATGCGCACGTGGGTGCGCATCTAGAATGCTAGATTCATTGTGTTGAAGTCGTTGATTTCCCACCCTCGTAAGTTCACTTGTCCCTTCTGTCTGGCAGTTTCCCCTAGCCCCACGACCGTAGTATCCAAGCGACATACCCTGCCCTTAGAGAAGTCCCACCAGAAAAACCGAGAGGTATTCAACAATGGCTGAATGCATTATCAACATGGACGAAGCAAGTCGGCCATCATCGTCGATAAGCGCCCACCAGGCCGACCAAGTTGAAGACTCCCTGAAACAACTCAAGATCTGTCCAGTCAGCACCCACACTAACTTGCAGGTCTCCAATACTAACCCTTCGTGAATTTCTCAGAAAAAAGTACTTGAGTCCTTGGGTAACATTCGAATCGAGAAATCCCGAATCCAGCCATTTGCGGATAGTGCGCCAAAGCAAGGCGGGAAAGCGGACGTGTTGGCGGCTATACTGCTTCCAGCACGACCCGGACGTTCTTCAGAGCCTGGTGTCGCGGAATCTGTTGCAGTCAAGAAGCTGAGGTTTGATGAATTGACCTGCGATGATAGACTTCTAGCGGTGAGGATTGGGCGGTTCAAATTCCGCTGCATGGCCAAATTTGACGCTTGCGCTTGGTGAACAGTCATTCGCTCACGAGACGAAACTGCTTCAAGATCTATCCCACCCCCACGTCGTTAAGCTTATCGGGTTTGTAGAAGACGTTAAGGAAGGCATCGCCTGGATGATCTTTGCCTGGGAGAAGAATGGCAACCTGCGAGAGTTCGTTCACTCTGCGGACTGGGAGCTCCCAGAACGTGTGTCCCTGGTTGGTAGAGCCCTTTCTTGCTAGAGGTCGCTCTCCGCTGATAAGCCCACAGGTCGATGACGTGGCCAGAGGATTGAATTACTTGCATGGCAGGAGTCCCCCGATATGTCACGGAGATCTGAAATCTGTAAGCTCCAAGAACCCCATCGCATCTCACGAGAGCTAATGTTTACATGTCCGCAGCTCAACATCCTTGTAAGCGCCCATAGGCAAGCGGTTATTACCGACTTTGGATCCGCTCGCATCGTAGATCTAGCCTCTTCAGAAGCAACACATACGAATGTACAAAAGCGAGCACCCCCGGAGGATCCATCGGAGTCCCTGACAGCCGAGGTCGCTGTAACCGGAGGGTCTATCACGCTGACCGGCCCAGCTTGGACCATTCGATGGGCGGCTCCCGAGCTATTCGAAGGAGGGTTGCCAGGTTTGGCAAGTGACATATGGGCTTTCGGGTGGATTTGCTGGGAGGTATGTGACTGCGGAACCTGTCCAGCTTGTCGCCCCGACTCAAAGCGCACCTCGATCGAACGTTTAGGCCATTACTGGTAACCTTCCATTCTCTGAGGAAGGAGATTTTGCCGTTGCTTCACGCGTCGTAAGAGGAGATCTTCCGGACGTTAGCGACAATTCACAGCTCGAGCCGCTAAAGGAGCTGTGTAGTCTAATGATGAAGTGTTGGAGATTGGATCCAAATACACGGCCGTCGGCCACTGAATGCCAACAAACCATGGAATTCATGGTGAGACCCCCTTCCTACCGAGCTTAACTCGTACTTACATGAGTCCCAACAGGAGTGGAGCATTCCGCTGGACAAACACTCACCCGACTCACCTTCAAGTAAATCCAGCGAGCTACTCCGCGCACTGGGCCGCACACTGCTTAATAACGGAAACATAGACGAAGCGCGGACTTATTTTCAACAATCAATGGAGATTTCTAAGTCTGAAGGAGACGAACAAGGCAAAGCTGCATCACTGTCGGCCCTTGGGCTAGCCTACCGTTTGACGAACGACTATTCCAACGCCGAGGACGCGTTCACTCAGGCCCGCAACATCTACTCTCAGATTGGAGATCAACTTGGACTTGCTCATTCGGTCCAAGGGCTAGGGGATGTCCACTGTATGCGAGACCAGTATGCTAAAGCCGAGAATGCGTACACGGAGGCCCGCGACATCTTCTCTCGGTCTGGGAATCGACTCGGCCTGGCTCAGTCAACCAGAGGCCTCGGAGATGTGTACTACACGCGCGACGAGTACTTCAAAGCGGAGGATGCATTCACCAAGGCCCGCGATATCTTTTCTCAGATGGGCAGTCAACGCGAGTTCGCGCAAACAGTCAAAAGGCTCGGCGACGTCTACCAAATCCGAGAGCAGTATTCCGAAGCCGAGGATGCATACATGGAAGCCCGCAGCATCTTTGCTCAAATTGGGGATCAACTTGGCTTCGCTCGTTCGGTCAAAAGACTCGGCGACATCTACCTAAAGCGACGCGAGTATTCCGAAGCCGAGAAGGCTTACGCTGAGGCCCGCGACATCTTCTCTCGAATTGGGGACCAACTTGGCTTCGGTCGATCGGTCAAGAGACTAGGCGATGTCTACTCAAGGCGAAGTGAGTATTCCAGCGCCCGTGATGCATACACTCGGGCGCGCGACATCTTCGCTCGAATTGGGAACCAGCTTGCGCTTGCCCAATCGGTCCAGGGACTGGGTAATGTCTACTATAACCAAAGCGAGTATGCAAAAGCCGAGGGCGCGTACACTCAGGCACATGACATCTTCTCTCATATCGAGTCCAAATCTAACTTGGCTCGAGCGATCCACGGACTAGGAAATGTCTATTTCGCACAGGGCAAACAATCCAAAGCAGAAATCTGGTATCTAAAAGCTCGAGAAATTTACGCAAAGGTCGGAGATAGGCGCTCGTTGATCGACGTTACGTGCTCCTTAGCCGATCTATATCTAGCCCAAGCTCGCTTTGAAGAGGCCGAGCGCATCCTGTTGGATTTTTAGGCACTGAGTAGTAAAAATTGCTAGGAGAGTATTATCAGTGGGTGTAACGAATATTTCGTTTCAGCAAGAAATGATGGCGTAAGGATTGCACACGATTGTCACCCTCGGTCCGCACATCGCCGCTTTCCTGTTGTGGATGGCGATCATAGCCAGGGCACTCATGAGTTAGAGAGCTTGCAAACATTTTCCCTTATATAGGTCACTGGGGTGAGGATCACTACACCGATGGACTTGGGAGAATGTACAAGCGAACATATAGTAGCGAGGATTGCCCATCTCTGTCGAAACCAAGCCTTGTAAGCGAGTTGCTCTTTAACCAGTACGCATGGGGGTGAGCATAGCAAAAGATAAAAAGCAACTCAATCATACTTGAACCCAAGGAGATTGACCGTTTTGCACTGTACAGCTTGACAAGGGCGTACCCACGCCACCTGACCCTCTGAGGCAGTGCGGTAGCGAATGCTCCACCGCCCGTGCCCAATCAGCTCCCGCTACCTTAGCCAAAAAAAAGAAAAAGAAAAATAACTACTCCTACTACAACTACAATAACCAACACCCAAGAGTCATCCTACCATGGTTGGAAAACCTATCAACACGGAGGAAGGAAGTCATCCAGCATCGCCGATAAGTGACCTGGGAGTCGTTGAAGATGCCATGCAACGACTCAGGATCTGTCCGGTGAGAGGCTACTCTTCTATGACGATCGTTTACGGCTTTCAGAGATTAACCACGATTGAATTTCCCAGAGAAAAGTCCTTGAATCCTTGAGTCATATCCGAATTGAGAAATCCCGAATCCAGCCGCTCGTCGATCGTGTGCCCAAGGCAGGCGGGAAGGCGGACGTACATGCAGCTATACTTCTTCCAGTATACTCCCCATGCACTTCAAAGCCTAGCGTTTCGGAATATATTGCGGTCAAGAAGCTCCGGTTTGACGAGGAGACCGACGATGATCGAGCTCTTGCGGTAAGCCCAGCGCTTTTTCCATTGAATGAATCTAACGCACTTGGGGTTTGAATCCAGGCATTTGCTCATGAGGCAAATCTACTAAAAGATCTCTCCCACGAAAACGTTGTTAAGATAATTGGCTTCGTCGACGAGGCCAAAGAGGGTATCGCTTGGATGGTCTTTGCTTGGGAAAAGAATGGGAACCTACGAGAGTTCGTTCGCTCCATGGATTGGGAGCTTCCAGAACGTGCATCACTGGTTAGCGCAGCCATCTCTTTGCAATAAATCGCCCTTTATTTACAGAGCTCCAGATACGCGACGTTGCTGAAGGCTTGGAGTACTTGCATGGTAGGGATCCCCCTATATGTCACGGAGATCTGAAATCGGTAGGTTTCAAAGATCCCCACCGTGTGACAGGAGCTTAGCTCTACTCACATATAGCTCAACATTCTTGTAAACGCCAAGAACCGGGCGGTTATTACCGACTTCGGATCGGCTCGCGCGGTGTACGATGGCCCGCGGGAAAAAAAGAGAGATAGACCGACTCGAATGCAGCAGCACACATCAACCGAGGACCCCATGCCGTCTTTGAAGGCCGAGGTCGCTGCAACCGGAGAGTCCATCACCATGACCGGCCCAGCTTGGACCATTCGATGGGCAGCTCCCGAGCTGTTAGAAGGAGGGCTACCAGGTTTGGCAAGTGATATATGGGCTTTCGGGTGGATTTGCTGGGAGGTATGTTTCAATAGATTTTGGGCCGTTCGCCGCATTATCTCAACACACTTCCGGATCGTTTCATGAGAGCATCACCGGAAACTTCCCATTCTCCAACGAAAATAATACCAACATCGTTCTGCGCATTATAAGAGGTGATATCCCAGACCCTAGGAACAACTCTCAGCTCCAGCAGATGAAGTGCCTATGCCGTCTAATGATGGAATGTTGGGAAATGGATGCAGCGGAAAGGCCATCAATTGTTCAGTGCCAACACATCATGGCGGGTGTGGTAGGTGCCTTGTCTGTTTGGACTGGGTTGCGCTAAGGGGCGTCCCGGCAGGATTGGAGCGTGCCTACAGATAGGGATGCCAGCTGTTTGTCTTCAAATCGCTCCTGCAGGCTACTGTATGCCTTGGGCAGGATGGAGTATAAGAACGGGCGTATGGACGAAGCCCGGAAGTACCTCGAACAATCATCAGAAACTGCGAACCTGGTGGGGGATGAAGAAACCAACGCCGACTCCCTACACGCCCTTGGGCTAGTTTACGACTCCACAGACGACTCGGATTATTCCAGAGCGGAGAATTCGTACATCGCGGCCCGTGACAGGTATTCTCAGATGGGCGATCCGTATGGGTTTGGTCAATCAGTCAACGACCTGGGAGGGGTGTACATGCAGCAAGGCGAATATTCCAAGGCCGAAGATGTGTACAACGAGGGGCGTGACATCTTCTTCGAAATGGGAGAGCGTAGCGGCCTTGCTTCATTCGTCAGAGCATTGGGGGATGTCTCCTATATGCGAGGAGAGTATTCCAAGGCTGAGGATGCGTACGCCCAAGCCCGTGACATCTGCTCTGAAATCGGCAACTGGGGTAACGCGAGAGTCTCAACCCTGCGGTTAGGAGACGTCTACCTAAGGCGACGGGAGTACTCCAGGGCCGAGGAAGCGTACACACAGGCCCGCGACATGTGCTCTCAGAAGATAGATCCCTCCTGCCTTGCTGAATCGGTGAATCGACTGGGGGACGTCTACCAAATGCAATGCGAGTATTCCAAGGCTGAAAGCGCATACGTCAAGGCCCGTGAAATTTACTCTCGATTCGGCGATCAGCGCGGCGTTGCGGCATCAATCTCGGGGTTGGGAGAGGTCTATCTTTTGCAAAATGAGTATTCCAAAGCGGAGGAGGCGTACACCGAAGCCCGTGATATGTACTCTCGAATCGGAGGGAGACGCGGTGTGGCTCAATCGGTCCAGCGGCTTGGAGAGATCTACTATATGCAAAGCGAGTACATCAAGGCCGAGAATGCATACACCGAGGCCCGCGACATCTACTCTCAAATCGGAGACGATCTGTGTTGTGCTGAATTAACTCGGCAACTAGAATTAGTCTACCTCAAACGAACCGAGCACTCCAAGGCTGAGGATGCGCACACAGAGGCCCGCAACACCTACTCACGAACTGCCGATCAGCTTGGCTTCGCTAGATCGGTCATGGGACTAGGGAAAGTCTGTTTTGAACAAAATAAATATTCTGAAGCAGAAGCCTTGTTCTTGGCGGTTCAAGAAATCGTCATTCAAGGTGGCGACAGGCAGTTGTTGGCCGACGTTTCATTGGCCCTGGGCTTTCTACGTGAAGCTCAGGCTCGTTATCGGGAAGCCGAGCAGTTCGTGCTGGAGGCCCTTCCAATATGTAGTGAACTCGGTTTGGAGGAAAATGTCGCGGTATGCAAGAAGTTGCTTAAGGAGGTTCGTCGGGTGATGGAACCATAGCCGGGTCTTCCTGATTCCTGTATCAAATTTGTTGGGATTTCTGAATAATGTCTGTAACGGGAATAACGTGCATAACGGAGAGCTTAAGGCGGTCTCATTGACCATCGTTGATTTGAGGTTTCGACATCAAGGATCTCAAAGTCTCGACAGCGATTGTGGGCTTAGAAAGTTCAAATCTGAGGTGACATACTTGATCAGCAAGTAAACCCCAAGTTAATACAAGCAGAAAACGCGAACACTCGGAGGCTCCGATGATTTTGAGATTTTGGTTTTGTTCAGAGGTATCTCAGGGCGTTGATGTTTGAGCAACAGGTTAACCCCCGAATATCAGCCGGTCAACGTGAAGAGCCCTTCAGCAAACCTCGTTCTGTTAACGGCCGCACACGTTGATCGGGCGAACACACTGGTGTAAGAAACGAGCTCAAAGACTCTCTCTATAGATTATGTGCAACTCCAGTTACCTCCGACAACATACAGTACAAGGCGAAAGAAAAGACAAACATTTGGGGTTAAAAATGTAGCAAAAACACAACCACAACAAGGAGCGCGAAGAACAACA
>WSTY01001552.1:0-10039 GCA_019633465.1 Tulasnella sp. 417
TCACCTCTTGGCGGGCCTGAGGGTCCCGTGAAGAGCGAGCCTCGATGGTTATCAAACGGAAGGGACATCGGCAGACTGGGGTTTTACAGGACCCCTGTCACTCATAAGAAGGATAGACAGATGAATTTTGGCCAAAGTATAATGTTTCTCCGTTTCGGGCAAAATTTGTACCCTTATTCCGCCTATCCTAACCCCCCAATCCGCAGGTGATGAAACTAACCCCGCTGGTCCCGAAGCCTCCGTTCTATTCTTTGAAAGAGGCTAGGATAACCGCGAGGTCGCGGAAATTCTTATTCTTTGCTGGGAACTAGGTAAACCTAAATTCTTCTAGTGCTTTACTGGCGACTAAGTGGGCCACAAAGGCAGCTAAGATTCTTATTCTTTCTCGGCGACTGGCATAGAGGTTCATCTGAAAGCCATTTCTCTTATTCTTTGACGGCGACTGGCATGGAGACCGGACTGGGGTGGAACTATCCCCCCTCATTTTGGGGGAAAATTGTCTGTCTGGGGACCTTTGCTCTTCTTATTGTCTGAAAGCTGGCCCAGACAAATCTATAGATTTCTGCCTATCCTACCTCCTAGTGACAGGGGCCCTGACTTTATTTTTACCGTACGTATGGGAACGCGGCCACGGCGTTGGACAAAGGTTCGGATTCGCCTGGACAAAACAAAACCTAAAAGGGAGGCACCTGCCTCCTGGCAGACCCCATCACACCAACTTAACGTCCGGCCAAGAACACCAACACCTTCCCCTTTGATCCCATCCGAGGAGCACCACATGAAATTGCCTTCAAGGTCGTGGTGCAAATCAAACACCAAGGAGGGGGACGATGTTGGCACAATCTGCTCACGCGGCGGTGGCGATCGTCCAACTTTAGTAATCCAGGGACATCTGCAGGATTCTCTGAACAATTGCCCAGGGAAGACAAAGATAAAATCATAGCGAAACATGCAGGCAAGGTACCAGGTCCGAATTTCATTGTTTGGTGTCGGGTCAAGGGAATGCCTTACCTGCACGTCGATTACGCTGCAGCAGGAGCGGGGACGGCTGGCGGAAGTGGTGGTTCGACTACAGGTGCGCTCTTTCTTTTTTGTACGAGGTTTCCGAACGACCTGAAAGCTCTCAAGACCAGAGGAAGTGCCTGTGCGGCGTCATTCCGGTATCCCAGAGAGTCGGCGGCCATTTCCACTGTAATCATGAATGGGTTGGTGGAACTGGCACCACATTCGTTCGCGCCTCGCCTGAGGACCTCGTCTCTGTCGACCAAGCGTAGTCGCTCCTCGCCCATTTGCTCCGATCTTTCGTTGACGTAGAGCTTGACTCGAGAGGCGTGGATCTTCCTCCGTACGCAGATGAATGCGATGTAGTTTTTCCCCGTGCGAGGAGGCGGGACGTGCTTCAGGTAGAATGCACCTAGCGAGGGATCATTTAGGTCGATGGGAAACGGCCTAACAGTCTGTGTCGGAGAGCGCGCTCTCGGAGGACAAGTCATTCGTCTTCTCAACTACCACCCTGGGTCGTAGGGGACGCGTGAAGCGGATCGGCATAATCTCGCGATGACGAGTGAAGAGCGTTTGGAGGATACGACGTTCTGATGATCACACACGAGCAAACGGACACTCTTCCAGCAGGCTTCCGTATGGAAGCTTAGCGCTCGGGGCAAAGGGAGTTTTCCTCATCATCATCGTGAGCCCCTCCCTTCGTCTCGGACCGTCGACCTCAGCTCACGACATCAATCATCTTTTTTTTTTTTTTTCGCGTTACAATCGCTTGCCACAAGATCCCTGATCCAACAGAGTCACCACATCCTTGCCTCAGTCTCCCAACGTGAACTACTGGCGCGGGGCCACTTTCCTCCACCTCCTGATCCACCGTGGATCACGCCGCCTTATATACTATCTCGACGTCTCCGTCAACAAACCAGCCGGCCAAAACAATACGCGTTACGTCACCTCGCTCCACTGAACGCTCGGCGACTGGCTTTGGCCTGAACGCGATCGTTCGAATTGGAAACTTGTGGTCGTCTCGTCGGAATAGATGACTGGACGCGCTTCCAAGAATACCTCCCATTCCCATCTCAGCAAGGATCTTCCGATGTACCACGGTTCACTAGACAACTACCACCTGCGCCAATAGACCCTTCGCCTCCGCACCGATCCCTTTCAGCGGCCCACGCCAAGACGACAAGTTGGGCGCTTCGCAAATCCGGTCGCCGAGGAATTCATTGTAGCCAGGACTCTCTCGATCCTTGCTGGGTTATAAAACTGAAGTTGACGCCTCGGGCGGTCAACGACGATGAGTGCCTGGCTGGCAAAGCAGGGAGTAATGACGTCTCCTAAGGAGATGGAGAGGCCCCATCGGAGGATAGTTGCAATAATGGTGGTCCCTATATTGGTAGATGAGGGCGACTGAGCCTCGTTAGTCGCTTGAGGACGCGAGCGGCGCACGAACGGCGATCCTGCTGTCCCGATCCAGTATTACGCTATAATCGTACATCCCTGGAAGTATTACCACGCGCCAGGGCGCTTCTAATCCGAACGAATTGTAATTCGAATAACTAGCGAAATTTCAGCCATGTTCTGCGTGGGTCGATCCCAGCCCGGGTTGGCTGAGCCCAGGTCTCGCAATACCCAAGTCGTAGCAACCCTCAGTCCACCCTGCTTAAACGTTTTCTTATGAGGTGCCTTTTTGAAGCGCGTGCACATGGTCGACTCGCCGGGTTGTGCCATGGCATGGAAAGTTCGAATCGAAGCCCTTTGTCCCTTGAGGGTCAAGCGTGCAGTGATTCATCCTCCCACCAACGTTGAGCAGTCCCTCCCTTCCCTCCCCCGGCCACATCTAGTCCCACTGGTCTAAGTAACTCTAAGGAACATTGTGTGTCCTCGATCACCGACATGATAAGTGAATCGACACCAACTGACAGCGAACGGCCCTCCAAACGACCTGCGATACCCCGGCACCTCGCCCGAAGCCTAGATGATGGCCCAGAGCCAAGTCTTAACGAGGGAGTAGATCCTATTAAGCAAGAGGTATTATCGATTCTCAAAGTAGGTCCGCTTCCTCGATGACTGCATCGTCGTCACTGATCGAAGTCTAGAATACCGATTGGCCCGCAAATTCGACGGACGCTTCGAAATGCTTGCTCAGCGTCATCAATTCCTCGCCGAATATTCCCGACAATACTGCGGGCATGAAACAAGAACTCCAAATTCTTGTCGAAGAATATATACGGTGAGTTCAATGTTTCACGAATGGGAGCGCTTGCTACAGCTTTACCTTGAACAGAATCCTTGACGATATTCGAATGCGGTTGAAGAACGCGTCGTCCAAATCAGAGATGAAAAGATGGAAGTTTCTCGAGCGGATCAGGTCATGGGCTTCCGACCGTCCCAGCAAATGCGCGTTGCTGTTCCAGACTTGTCAAGATGACATCTCGAAGATTTTCAAGGCTCTCAATGTACGCCCGCCCATTTATTTCTAGCTTCGCGCTTCTCACCTAGCTGTTGAAAGTACCGCCTGGACTATGAGCGGGCAAATGGTAAGTGCGGCGTAAGCGTTCACGACATCGCCTGAGGACCCACACTGATTCTACTCAACTACTCAGAAAACGAAGCCGCGGATGGCCTTGGATCGCCGCCGAAAGCTCAGGTCCACTCGGCCGTGCAACTCCACACACCGGACCCACCAACAGACACTTCACAACAAGAAGCGACAGGGGGCGACGCCGCTCTCACCCCACTTCCCTCGCAACAACCACAATCAAGCACTCACCAGGACCGCAAGGAGAGGGCTCCAATAAGCGATGCAGCCCTCGCGATAGCCAGGAAGACTTTCAAGAGCGTGGAGATCGCATCCGGAGCGATTCCCGTTGCTGGGAGTTACGTAGGAGCAGCCGCTAAAGTGGGATTAGCTTTTGTGGAAATGCTTCAGGTATATTGTATTTCGGGACTGTTATTTCACTCCGATGCTCATATTTCTCTGTATCCAAGACGATGGACAGAAACCACACCCTCGCCCTGGAACTAGGAGATGATACCTCGAAGCTTACCAAACTTCTGGAGAGCATTAAGCAGAAGTCAAGCGCGGACGAACATGATATCGCTGGTCAAATTAAAGATTTGCATGGGTACGTTCACAGTGATTCACTAGTCTGTCTGTACATTCTAACGTGTCGTCCAGCGAGCTTGGACGTGTGAAGGAGAAGGTTGAGAAATGGAGCTCCTTGGGTCAATTTAGGAAAGCATTTTCGTCTCGTGACCACGAGGAAAAGTTGAAAGAGTATCAGGGAACCCTCCAAACTGCACGAGAAGAAATGCAGGTAAGTCAAAGGCACCCAGGCCCTCCTTCGGCACCACCCACTAATTATATCGTTGGTGCGCAATAAGCTTCTCGTTAGCCTTGACAGTCGGAATATCATCGTCGAACTCGGTAAGGAGCCGTAACTTTGGAATGATGCGCCACTCTAAGCGTCCGCTTCAGAAAATATTGAACTACGGAAAGAACGACGTCGTTTACTGAAATGCCTCGGAGATGGACTATATGGAGCACGAGGAAACAAGATTGAGGATGTTATCTGCTTTCCTGGCACAAGATTGGAGGTCCTGCAGCGGATTGAAACGTGGATTAGGGACCCGTCTCTCGCGAATCGGGTGCTATGGATCTGCGGAATGGCTGGACGAGGAAAATCGACGATTGCGTCAACTATCGTTCACAACTGGAATTGCCGAGCCTCTTGCGCAATCTTCCACTTCCGCCGCGGCCAAAATGCTCTGAATTCCCGCGTGATCTGCGCTCTTGCAAGACAACTTGGAAGCAGCCTCGTTCCAGAGGTCAAGAACGCGGTTCTGGAGAGCGTGCGGGAGAACGACGACATTGCTGGGCGGCGACTTGATGAGCAGTTCGAGACTCTCTTTGTCACTCCATTTGAAAAGCTCAAAAATCATCCATATCCCATTATTATTGTTATCGACGCTCTCGACGAATGTGATGATCCGAATGATGCGGTGGACTTCGTCCGGCTCCTCCATAAACACTCTCCGTCGTTCCCCACCACTGTCAAATTCTTGCTCACATGTCGCCCCGAGGATCCCATCCGTCGCCATCTCGAATCCAAAAGATGGGCCAAAGAAGACTTGGACTTGGCGCTCGAGATAAACAACGATCTTACTCGATTCATCCGACACGCTTGCACCCAGATCAGGGATGACCACGATCTCCCAGAAGATTGGCCCTCGTTCGAGGAGATCGAGCAGCTGGTTCAAATGTCTCAAGGCCTATTTCAATGGGCTCGCACCGTAACTTCATATCTTGCCAACGGCTCACCCGTAGATCGGTTACGGATGCTGCTCGACTGCCCAGGAGCGTGGAGCGGACTCGACGACCTGTACCACCAAATCCTGTCCAAAGCCTTCACCACCGTGAGGCTAGACCGTGTTAGAGGAGACCTTCTACGAAAGGTGGTGGGAACCGTCGCGGTGGCGCCGTATTCACTCTCGCTCGAAGTCATCGCGAGCCTTTACAGCGGCCATCCAATGTTCAAGGGGACGGATCAAAAGGACATCATCCCGTTTCTACGCAAAGACATTCTCGCAGACTTAAACTCTCTCCTATACATTCCGCCGTCTTCAGCTGAATCGATGCGGCTAATGCACTCCTCCATTCGTGATCTTCTCGTTAGCAAGGACCGATGTGAGGCGAAACCTTACTATATCGACCTCGTTCCATGTCACCGGCAACTGGCAAGTACATGCTTTGATATTATGGAGGAGCACCTCAAGGAAAATATGTGTAACCTGTCCGATGTCTCGAAACCAGGTTCGGAGGTTCGAGACATTCTGGAACGGGAGGTACCGAAGGCGATCCCGTACTGTTGCCGAGCGTGGTCCAATCATCTGATGGAAGGGGTCAGGTGGCCAAAACAGGGAGGCGGCACAAGAACTGCAGAGCTAGCGGATTTCGAGTCATTTAGCAAGGGGAGGCTCATGTACTGGCTTGAGGTGATGAGCGTGATGGGGAGTACGGCCGAGGCAATTACTGTGGCAAACCATGTTCATAACTGGCTCTCGGTGAGTCAGACTTCCAATTTCAACTTCATAATATGATCAAATTGGCTGAAACTACCTGAAATTATCATGCTCAAAGCAGCGACCGGAAGAGGTACCGAAGTCTGACCCCCTTGCTAGGCTTTGGAATGATGTACGGCGATTCATCACTACATTTTTCGAGCCGGTTTCGTTCGGGCCATTGCATATTTATGTTTCAGCGCTTCCTCAATGCCCCAGGGAGACTGAAATATGGAGTCTCTATGGAAAACATGCAAAGGTCTCAATCCTCCACGGTCACCAGATGTCGACGTGGCCATCAAACCTTTGGACTCGATCATTTTCTTCGGGGGTGAAGGCAGTTGCATTCTCACCAGATGGCAGGGTCCTGGCAATTGGATCGAATGACCGCACAGTTCGATTTTTGGATACCCAGACAGGAGTGCCAATGGGTGAACCGTTCACGGACCACAGCAGCACGGTTTGGTCTGTTTGCTTCTCCCCTAATGGCAAAACTCTGGCATCCGCATCTAATGAGAGCACAATTAGACTCTGGAATATTAAGGCCGGAGCAGCATTGGTTGGGCCACTCGCAGGTCACGATAACGGGCTCTGGTCGGTTTGTTTCTCCGCCGATGGTACGCTTCTGGCATCCGGATCTGTTGACCAAACGATTCGACTCTGGAATACCAACACTGGGGTGGCAGCGGGCAGTCCACTCAAAGGTCACAGTGAGGAGGTCATTTCTGTTTCCTTTTCACCGGATGGGAAGCTTCTTGCGTCGGGGTCTGGGGACATGACGATTCGACTCTGGAATCCTCAGACCATGATGCCAGTCGGAGAGCCTCTCATGGGCCACGATAATCGAGTTCGTTCAGTCGCCTTTTCCCCGGATGGCAGGGTTCTAGCATCAGGATCCGATGACAAGACAATTCGCCTTTGGACCACCGATACAAGAACACTGGCTGTAAAACCACTGCTTGGTCACAGTGGAGGAGTCAGGTCCATCTGTTTCTCCCCGGATGGCGGGCTCCTAGCGTCCGGATCCGATGACGGGACGATTAGACTCTGGCACACCCAGACTGGAGCAGCCATGGGTGAACCACTTAGAGGTCACAGTGCAAGTGTTTATTCCATTTCCTTCTCTCCGGATAGCAAGCTTCTTGCATCCGGATCTATTGATAAGACGGTTCGACTCTGGGATCCTCAGGCCGGAGCGGCGGTGACCGCGTCTCTCAATAGTCACGGTGCCAAGGTCAACTCCGTCTGTTTCTCGCCCGACGGCAAGCGCGTAGCTTCCGGATTCGATGACGGTACAATTCGACTCTGGGATGCGCAGACCGGGTTGGCAGTGGGTGAACCACTCACCGGTCACAGTCGCCAGGTCAACTCGGTTTGCTTCTCACCCGACGGCAACCTTCTGGGATCCGCAGCTAACGAGACGACAATTCGGCTCTGGGATTCTAAAACTGGAGGGTCGGTCGGCGGATTAATTACCAGTGACTCCTGGTGTGTCAACTCCCTCTGCTTCTCGCCCGATGGCAAGGTTCTGGCGTGTGCGTCCAATGACAAGACAGTTCAGCTCTGGGATCCTCAAACAAGAGCACGAGTAGGTGAGCCACTCATGGGTCACCACGACTTCGTCAGATCCGTCTGCTTCTCGGCCGATGGCAATTACCTGGCATCGGGATCCGATGACAAGACCATTCGACTCTGGGATCCTCGCACCAAAGCGGCGGTTGGCGAACCACTCGCTGGACACAGTGCTTCCGTCATGTCCGTGTCCTTTTCACCAGACGGCAGGCTTCTTCTGGCTCGATGTGATGACGGCAGTACCGCCGCCTGGGATATCACCACCCGTCAACGATGCGACACCCCTCACGGACCTCCGTCTCACGCAAATCCGCGCTTTCGCGATCACTGGGTAACATTGCATTCATCCCGCTTCCTCTGGCTCCCTCCACAGTACTGGAACAGTTGCGATGATGGGGTCGCTCTATCCAAAGGGCGGCTTGCTGCTTTTCAAAATGGGTCCCTTTCTGTTCTCGATGTTTCTCAGATTCTCCCACCCAATTGACCCGGTTGTTCTAGTGACCTGTTTCCCCTCGCTGCACTTTATTTAGTGAAAATGATATCTGTCTGGTACACGATAGCCACAGCTACGAATCGGGGCCGATTAGTATTCCTACCTGTAGAATTAGCAATGGAAATATCAGGCGCACTTAGACGTCTCAGTTTAGCTGCAATACAATAAACTTGTAGCGGCTGCGAAATTTAACGGAGTTCTTCGAGGTTCAAGCGACGAGCTGACCGCCGCAAGCCGCCGAAGTTGATTTCCTTTTGTCTCTATTATATACTTGATTTAGATGAAAATACAATCTTGTCCTTCTCTCCGACGAGTCAGGTGGGTAAAGATGGTACCGTGAAGCTCAGTGGCGACGGCGAGAGCAAAAACTGAACTTTTCCAGAGTCGTCCCGGATTTCGCAATCAGAGGCTGACATAGAGCTCCGGCTCATCTGCAAGCAGACTGAGTCGCAAAACCCCAATATGGGATTTTTCAGCACGAAAGTTGAGTGTCGACGCTAAAGTGGACCCTTTTTCGAGGATAGTACCGAGGGTTGGCGCCGTTCACGGTGGCTGGGATCCGACTGATCGGCATTCACCGAGGGCTTTGTCGCTGATTTTCCGCCACACCGCGGCTGGAGGAATACTAAAAATATAGAATTTTATTTATTTATTATTTCTCTATAATTTCCTTCTGATCGGCCGGTCCGTACTACCCTGCGGTGCATGCATATGACACTGCATATGAGGAGGTTTCCCGCCCCGCCCAACCCAAGGACTGATCCTTCCCACCATCGGAGGATCATATCTAGCTGAATATCGTCGATTCGCGACACTCGATAATAAAGTTTGAAATATCCGGTCAACCTTTCTGGTGGTAGTCAGTCGACCCTGCGGAAGTCGACGAACTCTGGGGGGATGCCTCCGGACAGGGTCCCGATACGGCAGTATCTCCGATTCTCAAAATTTACAAAGACCAACTCAAGCCATCTCCACCCACCCCGATTTCCGCGACGAATCCCGACAGCAAGCAACCTCAAGTCTTGCTAAGTACTTCCTTACCGCGCTACTTATCGAAATGGCGCAGAAGGGAAAATAGCATCCCGATTCGGCGGGCGTGACCAAACGGACAATAGTCGCTCCTTGTGGTTTGGACTGGATCGATCTAAGTCCTGGCATCTGGCCTTGCGAACCGGCTCTGATGGGAGACGGAAGCAAACGCGCCGACAGAGGTAGAGACCTATTTCATACTTGCCGGAACGCTCTAGCTTGACTCGCGCCTTGCAATATTTTAGACCGATTATTTTCCCCCTCCCACTCCAAGGATTACCAAGAACAACCCACGTCCAACTACTGTTTCTCGGTACAGCCTTACCTTTCTATAGAGATTTGTCGAAGCTGTTTTGGGGAGTGCGAGGAATACATGGAAGGGTTCTGCGCCGAGTTACCGGCCACACACGCGGAGGGGTTGGGAAGGACCCTTTTATGCACCGAGGCCTCGGAAGTTGCAACTTTCCAAGGAATGGGAAAGCTTATTACGTCTCCAGGCCCCTTATTGCTGCTGTTTTGGGCCGTATCCGATGCCCAGCGGAATTGCGCTCAGGGGGGGTGATGAAAACGCCCTGGTCAATCCACGACGCCTCAAAGTCCAACCGAAAAATTTATTCGACTCGACACTCCACGCATGAAGGCGTTGATATTGTTTCCTCTTTCTGGAGATCGTTTGTTCGTAGTCTGATGGGGGGGGGGGATCGACACGACAATACTATGGCTCGCACTCGGCGATGGCAGCATAACAGAATTCCCTGGGTGGTCCCTTGCCTTTACTACTGCCTTGAACCGACTCAGTGGAACGCGGGTTGATGGCACACTGCAGGGTTCATCTTCACTCTCTGGGTTCGTCGCCTCCCCTCGTAGACCTGGACGACTTTG
>WSTY01001553.1:0-10037 GCA_019633465.1 Tulasnella sp. 417
GTCCAAACCCAAGCCCATTGTTCTTGCAGAGCTCGTCGCTCCTCCTTGTATCCTTGTCCTAGTCCAAGCTCTTGACACAGAGGAGCTACTCCTCGAGTCGGTTTGTGTTGCTCGAAGCAGCAACGCCGGATGGAGACTGTCCCAAGCACTCTACTACTTGGGAAAATGTTTCCGGGAACAGGGCCGGCACAAAGAAGCCATTTCAGCTCTGGAGGAGGCGTTTGTCATCAATCAGAATCTCGGAGAAAGCTTCGATAAGGAGTTAGCAAATGAAGCCGGTCTCCTCGCGGATTCGAAGTCCATCATCAGTCACAAAGAAGAAGCTCTCGCTTGGTACGACGCAGCCATAGCTGAATGGCGCAAGGGGGGGAATGGGTACAAGGGCCGGGTTTCGAAATGTTTGGCAGCGAAGGACGTCATTTTGGCAGAGATGAACCAACGTAATGACGGAGGGTTGCACGGCGAAGCGTCCTCTTAATTGAAGAGGGGTTTTGGGGCCGAAGGCGGTGAGCGTCGGGATCGGCGACAAAATCGGTCAACTTCCAAAGCCGGTCATCAAGTCTGAAATCGGAAACGCGGCGGCGCCTTCGCGCTGCGAAGGTCCTGTCCCTCCGCGCCATGCCGTGGTGTGCCATGAATAAGTTTCAACGGCATGTACTCCAGCTGACAGCCCCAAACGGCAAGTCACCGGTGAAGCTCGTTTACGGCTTTGATGGATCTGATAGAGTCGAGCCTTTTGCTATGTTTTGGATCCCAGGTTCCTGGCCTCGCGTCCTTCATACGTGCTGTTGTTCGCTCTAATCTGTCTTCTTTGCTTTTCTACCTCAGATGTTTCGATCTTCTTCAGTGGATATACTATGACGTTATTTTTCACGGAAAATTCAAACCAACATCCTACAACCAAGTCCAAGGCCGATAGAGCAAGTCCTAGGCATGTAAGGGGTATGTTTGGGTATCGGGTCTTGTGCGTGGACAACCTAGTCACAGGTCGCGCGCGTCAATCCTACAACCTACTCCCAAGTCCTACAAGCCACCCCACCCTACCACCCCATTTCTCTCACGTTGACGTCACCTTCCCAGTAAACCGGACCCTACCCTGCTCTCCTCAGTTCGAAACACACCTGTCCTGCTTCCGCGAAAAGTCGTCCCCCTTCCAAAAATTGTAGTCCGTCTGCAAACGTTCAGTGTCCCCCCTCACTCCTCGAAGTTTCACATGAACAACCCGTATCCAAATTCTCCAGAGCTTATTTCTGCTTTCTGGCTACGTTATAACCAGCTAGAAATGGGTGCCATTCCTCATATAGAAATACGTACTTTATCCACCATCCGTGGCGTGAGCGACGGCGTTGTGTGTCACGATCTTAGCAATGTAGACCGAGCAGGGCGTATCTGGACTGTGGGACTATGGACGTGGACTGTGGGAGTGTGGCTTTGGACTTTGGTTAACAGAGAGAGATCACCACCCGATCGTAATCAGAATGGCACGAAGGTCGAAGGGACTATTGGATTGTAGTAGACGAGAGGCGGAATGAGGAACAAACCACCTCATTCCGCTGCAGTTAAATACTAAAGAGTGGCTGTGACTGGAATATCCTAGAATAGTAAAGAATGTGGTAGAATGTCAAGGAAAGACTGACGCGTCGAGTGAGTAAGGGAAACATGGGATACATGAGGGGATGAGTAAGGAGTGTGTGGTGAAGGTGAGGCGACGATGCGATCGAGGGCGAAAGTTATGGGGACGCGGGGTAGTTGTGGGAATGTGGGTGGATCCTGGGTTTGACGTATTGACCTTTGTTGTACCATGTGGTGAGGTCATCACATTGTGCGCTGAAATCCGAAGTATAGCAACGGTAGTGAATATCAACGATGGTAGCTATGACAGGATGGTAATTATGACGATGACGAGGACAAGGGGAAAAAATAGACCGTAATGTAGGAGGGAGTCAAGACCCAGCAACAACTCTTACAACGCTCAGTTGCCTCCACGAAGTCAGAGCACAACGTAGAGAGTCGACTCCTTCTAGATGTTGTGATCCGAAAGAGTGCGATCATCTTCAAGCTGCTTGCTGGCAAAGATGAGGTGTTGCTGGTCTGGAGGAATACCTTCCTTGTCCTAGATCTTTGCATTCACATTGTCAATCGTGTCCGAAGACTCGACCTCCAACGTGATCGTCTCACCGGTGAGGGTCTGCGCCCGCACCACAGAGTGAACTAGGTCCAGGAGTCGGCTCAAGTCAATCGAGGTCCATGGATTCGTCGCGGTCATCAAGGAGGGGGCAGAAGACCGGCAATTTGGAGCAAGGGCGGATCGGAGGAGGGCGGATCGCTCCTGACCCAGTGAGGGCGCCTCAAACGCCGCCTTCTGCCGGTGTTCCAGAGATATATCTCACTACCATGAACAGTATGCGTTAGCTAAAAGTAATAGGTGGTTGATTGGTGTGGGACCTACTTGACGAGTCATTGGGAATAGAGAGGTGGAGGGAGGGTGTGCTATAGGATTAATGAGAATACAGTAGTTAGAACTAGAACCGCCCAACAGCCAGGCACGTACCGATTATGTTTGCCCTAAAGCTCGACTAGACCAATCTCTAGAACGTTGTTGTTGATGCGGGCAAACGGTGGTGGCAATGATGGACTTGGAGCCGTCAAGCTGACAAGTCACGGGCGCAAAAGGCTCGAGGGCAAGTTTCTAACTCATTCGTGGTGAACAGAGGAGATCGCGGGAGCAGTGGGGTGGTGTCGAGACGAGGACGGTTCGGGCTTGCGGCGAGGGTGTCGATGACCTTGGGAAGGAAGACTTTGACAGTACGGGATCACTCAATGGCTCTACATGGACATAGAGCATTGAAGTCTGCTAAAAGGAAGTGGGAAATCAGTAAGGCCAGATTGGATATACTTAGAAAGGCACTTACAGTAGGACGACCTCCAAATCCACGAAATTGAGCAACCAGTGCTGCCACATAGACCTCCACCTTGAGTAATAGCGAGTTCGGCAGCTAGGCGTTCCTGTGGGTGGTAGGTGGTGGTGAATGGATGGCTGGCCTCAGGGGAAGGCTTTCTTTGCGGTGAACGCTGTTGTGAACACTGGCGCCGACAAGCTCCTGCCCGGATGCGGACTCCGCTGGGTCCGTAACGACTGCTTGCCTTGAGTGCATATACGAGAGCCAAGGGTCGAGGGTGCCCTTTCTGTGTTGGAGTGAGGGAGGAGGCGAAGGGCGGGCAGGAGAGGGAGCGCTGCCGAAAATTCCGTCCAACCCGAAATTCAGGGACTCCGGGCGGCGATCCCCTAGTCCCACTCACGATCTGACCGGAAACCACACGACAACCTAGCCACTAAGAATTAGTAACGAACTTCCTGTCTCTAATGATTAGCTGTAGCGAGTCAGAATTGGCCTACATAGATGTGTAAGCGTTGGGGGTTGGGTCTACGCCTGGATTCAGGGTCAGGAACGGAGTAGCGTGTAGCCAGTAGCCAGTAGCCAGTAATAGCCAGTGATTTTTTCGGGCTTCGCACCCAGTTTCGATTTTCCGTGAAAAATGCGGTTATAATATACCCCAGTGTCTGATGTAACCTCCGTCCCACCACAATGAATCACTGGGAAGTTCGGACGCTCCGTTTCGTGTTCATGCAGCTAAGAGAAAGAAGAAGAAAGCAATCCTATTGGTATGGCAGTTGGATCGAGCTTCACGCGCTCCGTTAGGCCATAGCTGGCCTCTATTGAGACAACCAGGTTATTTACTCGGCGCAGCGAACTCGTCACGCTCAAGGAAGAACCGACGTCGCTTCCGGCCGAAAGCAAAACACCTGTCCATATAATTCTCATCTTTGTTATTATCAACGTCCGTATGTCCACAGGAGAAACGGACGCGAAGGGGCAGAAAAAAGGCGGTATCATCATTTTAGTAGATGGGTAGCAGTCCGAGAACTTCCCAAAACCCATCAATAGAAAACGGACGAATGTAGAAATTTCAGTGTCCCCTTTACGATTTGTCTACGAATTAGGATAGGGATAAGCCTGGCTTCAAGGGAAACCGAACTGGAAACGAACGAAGGGGAACGATCAACTAAGACGTCCTCTCATCTACCATTCCCACTGTTCCGCTCCAACCCCATAGATTCGGAGATAGTGGGACCTGTGGCTCTGGTGGTGGCGTTCGGAGCGTCCGGAGGAAGTGATGGAGCTCCTTGACGCAGTCTCTCGTTCTCAGGGATAGAGTGCCTCTCCATATTGGAGGCAGCTCGGCGTGCGTCTCTTGTCATGTTCAATGGTGTACTCTGAGAGCTAATCGTACCGGCAGAAGAAATAGTGGTAGATTCGCTTGGCGGCGGAGCCAAGAAGACGATGTGAAAAAGGGTCGTTGGAGTGAGTCGAGTGGGGTGACGGCAATTGTCACTTCCACCATCAGACGGGATGCCAAGAGCTTCAAGATGGTGGAAGCCGTCCGATCTGTCTTGAAACTTGCTTTGCTGGAAGGAAACGCAAGGAAGGAAGAGGGCGAACCAGCCAAGGGTAGCTGTGTCAGTACTGAACCCGAGGTACGACCACCATCGGCGCCAGATCGGTCCGAAATTCCGCTTGAACTTGCCTTATCGAGGAAGCGGCAACGTTAACATCTTGTGACCGATAAGAACTGTCTTGGATCCATTAGACGATGCATCCAAAACTGAAAAACCTTTTGTTGGAGTTCAATGGCGTCGTGTTTCAATTGGTTGGGCGTACGGACAACACGGAGATAAGGACCGGACATGGCATCTTTCCCGGCGCCCATGAGTATTGAATTGGATGACTTCAAAACGGACCCAGGCCCGCACATGAATGAATAGTAAAGTTCCTGCCCTACTATTGGACAAGGGCCTCGCATCAGCGGGTACATGAACGAGGCATTCAACAATGCCACGGGGTACCGTCCAGCTCCTTCGACGGGCAGACCAAACAATCTCTGTTCGCATGTTTCCTCGCATTCATTAGCAATGGTATACACTTCGTCCAAACGTACGCTGAGTAACACCTGAGAACGGCAGCCAACTTGTCCGATCTCAGTCCACGGTCGCAAAGGCACTGTGTGCAGAAGGGGCGTGTCGGCTGGAGGCACCTGCACTTGCACCTGCTATCCCCCATTCTGAAGGTCGAACCATGCTAGGAATCAATGATAGACGGAGTCGCCCGCGTGATGCCTCCGAATTAGGGAAAAAGGAAGCGCTGAGTGGGAAGCGACTTGTAACAGAGATACGGAACTGTCAAGTACGAGGACCCATCTTCCTTCATTCCTGCCACCCCTCTACTATCACTTAAAGGATTTACCGGTATCTGCCTTTTTGATGGTGTGGTTGACGCTCAGCGATCCGGAGAAGGTCTGGCAGATGGTTGCAAAGCTAGGGACGTCGTAGCGAAGCACGCTGTCTTGGAATATTCGACCTGCTACGATAATCAATTTGATATAATAAGCCAGTCCTTTATTCTTGCAGGCCTGGACAGAATTGGAATGAAGCAGGCAGTTGCGGTAGCGTGGTGTAGGACCATTCCACTCGGACAGCCGAACAGCAGTGTGAGCGACAGCTGAGAGTTCCCGGGATTTCTCAGAAGCAGGGTGATGCACCTCAACCTTGAATTTGAATTAAGTTGAAACTTTTGGTCCCCCGTACCGCTTCTTGTGACGGCTCATCCGTTGCGGCGAAATCAAGGTTGCTATCGCCGTGGCCCCTATGTACGATAAATCAATCCGAGTTTCGGGAATGGCTTAATTAACGCGTATACAAGAATTCCACTGCTGAAATCTGGGTTGATGCTCGAACTCTTTTTATAGGGGTCCCCCCTTAACCTGGGAACCGGAACGCCACAAGCGCCGGCAACGCAGGCATCGAGGCGGCGGCCTCTCCTCATTGGACGACGACTCACCACCAGCCACCACAGACCCCTCTCGTCGCATGGACTCTCGATATTCCATCTCACTCAGTCACGACACCCTTCGATCGCACGAAATGACGACCCCTCAAAGTGTAGAACAGAGACGCGCTGATAGGAAATTGGCCGTGGTAGGTCCCTGAGCGCTCCAGTCCAGTTCGCAATTACTCACAGTCTCGACTCCCTAGGACGAAGCGTACCAAACCCTCAAAGAATATCATATAAATAGCGGAAGATTAGTGTTTGTTAAGAACGACGAAAGGCGCTCTGGCGGTTTCGGCGTGGTCCGACAAGCGCACCTCCATACCTCCGCCTACCTTCCCACCTGGATTGCTTCCCGTTTCTACGATAAGCCTCAACTCGTGGCCGTGAAAGAGATCAAGCTGTCGGCCATGTACGATGGATCTGACTTGAAACGAGTAGGTTCACAATCCCTTGCACATTGGGCTGTTTCCTAACTCGCCAACGCTGCTGTAGACGTTCACGAAGGAGGTCTTGATTTGGTCTCGCCTCAAGGAGCATCCTGGTATCGCCAAGTTCATCGGCTTTTCTGCCAACTTCGGTCGCAAAGAGGCCTGGCTCATATCTCAATGGGAGCCGTACGGGAACGTAAGCGATTTCATCAAAGGGCGGGAACTTGAGATCCCCGAGAAGCTGTCGCTGGTGCGTCTCCGTCGTATCCCTAAAAACCCTTGGTGCTCACGATTCGGTTTCCACCAGGCTTATGATACTCTCGACGCGTTAGCGTTTCTTCACCAGCTCGATCCACCAGTGTGTCATGGAGACATCAAATCCGTAAGTCACAAACACTCGAGGCAGTCGACCATCCATCGAATTAATACGATGGAAAAGCCAAACGTTCTCGTCAACTCGGAATTCAGGGCTGTTCTATGCGACTTTGGACTCGCGCGACTATACGAGAATAGTGGATTCGCTCGACTGGAGAGCACGGCCGGATTCAAGGGGTCGATTCGTTGGTGCAGTCCCGAACTGCTAAACGACGGGCCAAGGACCGCAAGTAGCGACATATACGCTTGGGCCTGGCTTGTGTGGGAGGTCTGTCCATCGTTTTTCTGTTCTGGCGTTCCACTTACGGTCCTTCGGTTGTTAGATAATGACGGGCGAGCTTCCGTATGAAGAGGTTGTGGCGGACTTTGCGATCATCCGCAAGATTTTCGAGAGTCCCCTTCCTCAGGTTAATGGAGAGTCTCGCCTCCGCGAGTGCCTCCAACTTTGGGACTTGATCACGAGGTGCTGGGTGGCCGATCCGCTGAAACGCCCAACAAGCGCAATGTGTAAAACGACTTTCGAGTACCTTGTGGGTATTCCCTCCCCCGTTGGGTCGAGAAAGTCGTCATTAAATTTCCCCTCTTTAGCCCCATTACCCTCCAACTCCCGAAACTGCAGATCCTGAGACCCGTTCGGCCGCTGCGCTGGAGACCCTAGGAGAGCTCGAGAGCTGGAAAGGCAATCGCAAGACGGGATTTGATTACCTCGAACAGGCTCTGCGTCTTTATGAAGAAGAAGGAAACGACAAGGGAATGGCCAGCGTTCTTCGCAAACAAGCTGCTGTGGCCGACCTTGATTCGAACTCTGCTAAAAGGCGGAACGCAGCTTCTGCCGCGTTGGAGAAGTGTAGGAATCTACAGGATGATATCGGCGTAGCAGATTCCCTGTTCTGGCTGGGACGCAATGGAAAAGCCGTTGACGTTCTGCGCAATCTAGAGGAGAGCCTGAAAATATATCGGAAGATGGGGATCAGTGTAGGTGTTGCAAGGTGTCTTCGAGAACTAGGAAACAAATACGGACATCAAGGCGAATTCGTAAAAGCGTTATCTACTTTGGAGGAAGCTGTCGATGTTGCATCTCGCTGCGGCGACAGGCTGAGAGAAGCCGACGCACTCAATCTCCTCGGGACCACACACTGTTTCTACCTCAATAACATGAATCAAGGGATATCCGCTTTTGAGAGGGCCCGCGATATTGCGAGGAACATTGGATGGGACCACGGGTTAAGCACGAGCCTTTGCCGCTTGGGAAAAGTCAAAACTGAGCAAGGTATCCACGCGGAAGCAGAGGAGCTACTCCTCGAGTCTGTTCATGTTGCTCGAAGCAGCGACGCCGGATGGAGACTGGGTCAAGCGCTCAGCCATTTAGGGAGGTGCTTCCGGGCACAGGGCCGGCACGAAGAAGCCATTTCAGCTCTCGAGGAGTCTTGCTCCGTCTATCCGAATCTCTCATCCGGGTTCCAGCGGGATTTCGCAGAAGCAGCCGCCGCCCTCGCCGATTCGAAGTCGACCCTCGGCCAGAAAGAGGAAGCTCTCGCTTGGTATGACACAGCTATAACCGAATGGCGCAAAGGCGGGGATAGGTGGAAAAGCCAGCTGTCGACATGTCAAGCAGCGAAGGACGCCATTTTGGCAGGCAGGCAGTGATGAGGGAGCCTTGGGCGGCAGTGATGGGAGAGTCTTAGACGGCGAAGCGTCCTCGTAATTGACGAGAAGCTTTGGGAGCCGAGGCCGGTGTGTCACGGGATCTGCTAACGAAGGAAAGGGGGAGGGGGAACAAAAAAGAAAAAAAAAACCCCCCTAAGGGCTCGAAGGACGGTCATGGAGCGCGAAATCGGAGACTAACGCTGCGAAGGTCCGGTCCCTCCAGGTATCGCGTGACGTAAGAAAGCTTCAACGCCGCGCGCTCCAGCTGACAGCTCCAACGTCAAGTCACCGGTGAACTCGTCTTACTGGGATAATGTATGATAAGTCCAAGTCGTTCCCATGTTTTCGGTTCCCGGCGTTCGCATATGTATCCTTGTTCATCAGACCTTTTTCCTTGCTTTTCTATCTCATGTGTTCATCTTCGGTGTAGACAATGACGAATACGCCAGTGTGTGATTTACCTTCCGCGACATCGCAGGACGGCTCTGGAAAATCGGAAAGCCCGGCTGGTTGTTCATCTAGCTAGGAAAAGACCAAAGAAAAAAGGACCAATTTGGTAAAACGGTTGAATCGAGCAGCACGGGCTCCGTCAGGAATAGCTGGCTTGCATTGCGACAGCCCTCGGCGGCAGGAACTCACCACCGTTGGGCAGAACCCTCATCTGTATTACGAGCAACGCACATATGTTCACAGAGTAAATGGAAAGCCAAAGAAATAAAATGGTATCATCATTCCAGTGTATAAGTCGCAGTCCGAGAACGTCCCTAAGGTCATCAACGAAAAAGAGAGAAAAAGAAAAATCGACAACATTCATATCACCGGTACGAGTGTCTCTGAATTAGGAAGGAGGTAAGCGGGGTGTGAAGGGAACGCCAGCCGGGAACGAAGAGGAACCGCCAACCAAGACGTCCTTTCATCTATCCTTGGCGTCGCTCCCTGGTCGAGATCTGTCGACTTAGAAGTAGTGGCGCTTGTGGCTGTGGTGGTGGCTCTTCGAGGGTCCAGAGGAAGTGGGGGAGAGGACGGTCAAGCTGGCGATATCCCAGTAGGCATCCTTGAAAGCAGCGGGGTCGTTGTTGACGTGGTCTACAAAACGAGGTAGAAGTTAGTAGGGCACGAGGTGAGTATGAGCTTGGATGCGTAACCTACCGACGCAAGTAGACGGGCAAGTGCTTGGGTAAGCGTTGCCAGCCCAGTTGCCGCCTAGTATTGCCAAATAGAGCACAGTTGGCCAACAGGGTTCTGCGCAACCGACAGGAGAGCCCACTCGCAAAGAGTCAAGTTGATGATGATGTTCTGAGGCTTGATCACAGAGTCCAAATCGCAAGTGTTGTTGCTCACAAAGTTGGCCTGAGGCTGGCCCCACGCATCGGGGTTGACCTTCTGGCTCTCCTTCAACGTGGACGCATCCTTCACCTCATCAGGAACGTTCTCATCGTCCCTCGCCCAGAACCACACATTGACGAACTGCGACGTGCGCTCCATGGCGAACCACCCACCGCCGACGGCGTTCAGAGCAATGTGTCCAATGGAACCCTTATTTTTGGGGGGGAGGGGGTTTACGGTGCCTTTCTGGGTCACCGATCATGGCTCGATATCGATATATGTGGTCGAAATCGCGAAAAAAAAGGGGTTAGCCGCTCGGAGAGCGGCGATATCGTCACATTTCCAAGGGACCTTTCCTCCCCTACCTCCCGTT
>WSTY01001554.1:0-10028 GCA_019633465.1 Tulasnella sp. 417
CTTCTGTATTACATTACCCAAAGCTGGTTCCTCAGCAGGTGCGAACAAGGCATGATTTTGGGCGCCAGGAAGAATTTAACATCCGGGACAATGTGAAAGGTCTCACACGTACACGTTGAAATCTGCCTTTATATCGGTCGTGGGGCCCAGTAGCTAATGCATGTAAGCCTGAATTTAATTTGTAAGGGGAAGGTACACGACTAGACTCAAGGCCGGGCATCGGGGCGCTTGCGGAAGTGCCAAGGATATTTCTAAACATTGCGTCGAATGTGGGCGCAATCCAGAAGGAAACGACAAGGAAACGAGCAAGACCAACAGCCACAACATGACACCAAGACAGAAGGAACCAACCAAAAATCAAGGTACGAGAGGTTTAGGATATCAAGCAAAGACTCAAGGTTCGAACACTAGGAGAGCCAAAAATAGCTCCCAAGCGCGCTAATTAGGATTCTTGTCCCTGCCCAGCATGTATTCTCGCTCCACAGCGGTGGTAATTCGGACCTGATAGATAACGAAGTTGGAGGTCGGCGAACTCCGATTCCTAACCTTCCCGACGCGACAAGAGAACCAGAGGACGAGGAAAGCGAGGAGTCGGGGAGGAAAGGCATTCCTCCAAAGAAGTAAACACTTGTCAGAACTAAAATTCAACAACGGGAAGAGAAAAGTGACATACTTTGATTCTCTTCAACAGCGCGTCCTGGTTCTCTGCCTTGACGCCCTTGTTGACTTTCCAGGCCTTGTGTATCTTCTGGGATGGAGCCGGATCCGGGAGACTTGTTCCTCTCACAGTAACCATGGAATTGCCGCCGTTACTCAGTAAGTACACTCTCAAGGGTGGTCCCGTGGGTCTAGGTGCATCGTCGAATAGCGCCTCAAAGGATAATTGAAAGGGCCCAAAGGACGAGAAACCAATCGGCGGTGTCGCATTTTCCTCGTCGAGATCTGTCAAGCCATGTGTCAAGAAACGCAAGGCTGAAGAAGAAGGCGCCGACAGCGGCCCATTGCCATCTACCCCGGTCACTGTGTCCGTGCCTAAAATGGCTAAGACTAAGAAAGCCAGAAAGGAGACAAAAGAGCTACTGTCATTCGGAGGTGTAGAGAGCTGAGCGCGCCTTCGTTTTTATGCGTACGCTCTAATAGGTTGTTCATGGTAGTCCGGGCAGGGCGGGGGTCTTGAGACCGTGAGTCGAGGCTGGGGTCAGTTACAGTTAACGGCTTCGAATCCGAATAGAAGTGGCTTGACGTTCTTTTTCTCAGATCTTCCTGACTAAATTTACTTATCGTGGATCAGGGCCAAATGGCAGTTCTTATTTTACTTATCGTAGATCAGGGCCAAATGGCAGTTGGAGGTTCCCCCGTGTTCGGAGCCCTCTTGAGCGGCGTAACGCCCATGAATAGAGCGCTACTCATCCCAACCAGCGGATAACGGCACCACCATTTTAGAATAGGTTTACTACCAAGAACTCGCGGAAGGTATAATTGTTCGGGTTTCCGTTGCAACGTTGCGGTCCTCTAATTTAAAAGACACTGGAATGCGGATCTTGGGCTCTCTACTTCTCATCCATCCCTCTCTCCCTCCCTCCCTCCCTCTCTCTGCCCGGATCAGAAGCAACACTTTTCACTATGCTCGCTCTTCGCTCAGTCTCCGCTGCTGGCAGGAGGTGCAAATTCACTCCTCTTCGCGGTCTCGCAACTACCGGTACCCCCAGGACTCTCCCTTCGTCCACCGCCCTTCCTCGCTACCAGTTCTCTTCCATCAGGTCACGCGGTATGGCCCAGGTTCCCGTCGGTCAACCGACCAAGCCCGTACCCGAAGACCGCTCCATCGTCCCTCTCAAAAATCCTGATCTCAGCATCGACTTGAAGAACATCCAGGGAGATATCTACCCCACGTTCCCCAAGGTCAGTTGGAACATTGTCCCGCTCACGCAACCAACAATTGCTGAGGTGGACGTCAACAGAAAGCGGAGCGATTCATCTTCTTCTCCATTACCAACCCCGCTGCCTTCAGAAAGAACCTCGGCATCTTCCGCAAGCAAATCACCACGGCTACAGCTGCCATTGAAAATCTCCAGAAAATCGAAGACGCTCGCTCAAAGGGGACAGTCGTTCCACTTACTCAATACCAGATTGGCTTTAGCTTCACCGGGATGAAGACCCTCAACATCGGTTCGCCCGGTGACGGAGAACTCATGGACGGTCAAAAGCAACACGCTGAGTCCCTTGGTGACGAGCCCGCTCCTGGAAGCACCAGCACAAACTTCATCGGAAAGCATTGGACAAAAGATTGGAGGGAGAAAAAGATTGATGGCGTTATCTTGGCTGCGTCAGAGAGTGAATTACGCCTGTTTCGCCTCTTTTTTTGGTCTGGAACTGATGCGAAAGTGTCTTAATTCGCACTGTAGGTGATACGAATTGCAAAGACGCTGCCGCCAAAGCCATTGCGATTTTCGGTAATTCTATCAAAGTCGAGATCACTGAAGTTGGCCAGGCCCGTCCAGACAAGAATAAAGGTCACGAACACTTTGGTTACCTTGATGGTATATCCCAGCCTGCTATCAAGTAAGTACACCACTGTTCCCCCACCTCCCACGTACCTCTCTTTAACTCGTTGTCAAGGGGCCTCGTCCAAAAACATGCGGGTCAACTCGAATGTGACCCTGGTGCCATCATCATGGGTCTCAAAGGCGATGGATTCCAGGGGCGACCCGGTTGGGCTGTTGGTGGTTCAGTCATGGCCTTCCGTAAGCTTCATCAACGCGTTCCAGAATTCGACAAGTTCTTGGAAGATAATCCGATCCGGAAACCTGGATTAACGCCCAAGGAGGGCTCGGAGCTGCGTGGCGCGAGGATGGTTGGTCGATGGAAGTCTGTGAGCAACGCTTTCCTTGTGTGTGCAGTCAGCGTTGTTTATCTGTCAACGTAGGGTGCTCCTATTGATCTGGCTCCCGACCGAGACGATCCCACGCTCAGCGACGACCTCGAAAAGATCAACAACTTCGACTTCCAGACTCCCGATCCTGGCCAATCTCGTTGCCCGTTCACGGCTCACATTCGCAAGACTGCCCCTCGGCTGGCCAACAAGAGGGCCTTCTCGCCCGGCGCGCTCATCATGCGGGCTGGTATTCCTTATGGTCCTGAGGTGGGCTCATAGTGCCTCTCTTATATTCACTGATCTGAATTGTTACTGCTCCTAAGGTCGCCCCCACAGAACGTCAGGCCAAAAAGACTTCGTTAGATCGTGGTCTGCTCTTCGTTTCGTACCAGTCCCGCTTGGAAGAGGGCTTCAGCTTTATCCAGAAAGTTTGGGCTAATAATCCAGCTTTCCCTTTCCCCGGGGCTACCGGGGGCACCTCGTTGAACCTCCCCGGCACACCTGGGTAAGTCGTTGCGTCTCTCCTTAGACAGGCCCAGCCATCTCTCGGCTTTAAGGATAAATGATCTTACTTTCGCTCCTCGGACCGGTATTTTTTACAGCCTCGACCCCATCATCGGAAACGCCACCGGGCAGGTTCGAACTCGCCGCGTGAGCGGAACGGATGCAACAGCCACAGCGAGCACCCTCGACATACAGGAAGACTTCGTCGTTGCTGAAGGTGGTGAATATTTCTTTGTCCCTCCTATGAAGACCATCGACAGGATTAGCAACGGGGACAGGTTGCCTGGTGTTTAAGCTAGTACCAGACAATGATGCTTCTGCACGCAGCGCCTTCCGCGTAAACAGCGACAGCTTGCAACTATTGAACTCTCTATGTTTGAATTGCTCATCTTGTTTCTATAATGCTCTCAATGTAAAATACAAGTATGATTGCTCAGTCCGCGTCGCGGCCCCCATCGCCTGGCGTTGGAGGGTTTAGGTGCATCACGTAGGATGCGACATCCCAGCTTGAACCTCTCACCGGATCAGGCTAATTCCAAGCAACGTTCGCTTTTATCACTCAGAGTTCGTACATGCCCTCGACAACGCCCCACCTAGAGCACCTAACAACGAACTGGACTACAGGGTTTGATGTATCGAATGGTATACCGTTTGCGTTCGGCCTGGACCGTTAACAATCACCAGCTCGCCTAGACCTAGGGAAAGGGAGACCCAGCGAGGAAGGTTAGCCAGACATCGAGAAGGTTAGTCACTTTTGTGATCCTTCTCGGGACTCAGTGGTTTATGCAGATAGAGCCCAGTAGTTTCCATTGGCGGGCGAGATTCCTGTGTGTATAGTATGAATCCATAGGGCTGATAGGTCTATTCTCCAGGTGTCAAATTTGGCAGTCATCCTAAACGTTGGGATGCGGGCGCGTCAAACCGTTCAGTTATGGCGAACAAACCCCCTCCATGCATCTTCACAGGTCACTCTGGCCCACGCCAGATAATCAAACCAAACAAATAAATATCGCAGTGGGACACTCGAACTCGGGGAACAGGTGGAGGTTACCGAGCGAAACTCCGAAGGAAGAGTGTTGGACTACTCTCCATCAACAACGAGTCAAAGAGAGCCAAGAAAGGGCTGGTTTTATTCTGCCTTACATTACCCAAAGTTTATTTCTCGGCAGGTACGGACAAGGCGAGATCTTGACGCTTTAGGAGGAATTTGGTATTTGCAACTAAGTGGAATGTCTCACACTGTGACGTTAGAACCTGCCTTATCGGTCGCAGTGACCCGCCCTAATGCCAGAGGGCCTGAACTTGATCAATGAAGGGACGGGCATACGACTCGATTCAAGGCCGAGCCTCGGGGCGCCTATATACCTGCCAAGCTGAAGGCGCCATATTTCTTGAACATTGTGTAGAACGCCGGCCACGAGGAACCGGAAAGGAAACCACCAGGAGCAACAGCCACGACATGGCACCAAGACAGGAACCAACCAACAATCAATGCTAGAGAAGTTTAGGATACCAAGCAAAGCCTCCAGGTTGGAGCACGATGGCAGCCAAAATTGAAGAGCGCTAAATTGTAATCAGGGTCCTGCACAGCATTCATTCTTTCCCTATGGCGCGTGGGCGGCCAAAGTCGGGGTATCTGACCGATAACGGGCTCGGAGATAGGCGCCCCCTATCTCAACCCGTCCATATACGGAAAGACAGTCAGAAGACGAAAAGTCGCAATTGCGCAAGTTGTTGTCTTTAGAGGGAGCAAACACACGTCAGAGCTGGAAAGAACCAGAAGAAATATCTCCATTCTCTACAACTGCAGAGCGTCTTCGCTTTCCGCCTCCATGCCGTTGTCGAAGTTCCAGGCGTTGGGTACGTTCAGGGACGGAGGATCTGGGAAACTTGGCTTCCATCGTAGCCAGGGGATTGCCGCCGTCACCCGATAACGACACTGTGCACTGCACTCTCAAGGATGGTACTGCGAGTGCAGGTGCATCGTCGAACACCGCCCCCAAGGACAATCAAAGACCCAAAAGGACGATAAACCAATGGGCGGTCTCGCATTTTCCTCATCGAGGCCGGCCAAGATTCCGCGGTCACTGCGCCCGAGGCCAAGAAGGTCAAAACCCAGAAAGCCAAAAAGGAGACAAAGGATTGCTGTCATTCGGAGATGAAGGCGACTAAGCGCGTCTTTTTGTATATGTGTACGCTCTAGTACGATGTCGATGGCAGCCCGGGCAGGGCGGGGATCTTGCAAACGTTAGTCTAGGTTGCATGCACGGTCAGTTACAGTTACCGCCTTCGAATCCGATTTGAAGTCGTTTGACGTTTGTTCTCAGATTTTCCCGTGTAAATTTACTTATCGTAGATCAGGGCCGAATGACAGTTGGCCAAGGTCATCCCGTGCTCGGCCCCTTTCCAGCTGCGTGACGCCCATTGAATCGAGTGCAACGCAACCCGACGCAGCGAATAACGGCACCGCCATTTTGAATCATTATACTGCCAAGAACACTTGGAAGGTACATTTTCTCTGGTTTCCGTTGTAACGCTGCAGCCCTTCGCGTTTAAAGATGCTCGTCAGCGCATCTTGGACATCTCAACATCTCATCCACCTCTCTCTCCCCCTCCCTCCCTCTCTCTCCCCGGATCACGGATCAGAATCAACCCTTTTCACTATGCTCGCTCTTCGCTCAGTCTCCGCTGCCGGCAGGAGGTGCAAACCTACTCATCTTCGGGGTCTCGCAACTACCCCCAGGACTCTCCCCTCGTCCACTGCCCTTCCTCGCTACCAGTTCTCTTCCGTCAGGTCACGCGGTATGGCCCAGGTTCCCGTCAGTCAACCGACCAAACCCGTCCCAGAAGACCGCTCCATCGTCCCTCTCAAGAATCCCCATCCCAGCATCGACTTGAAGAACATCCAGGGAGATATCTACCCCACGTTCCCCAAGGTCAGTTGGGACATCGTTCCGCTCGCGCAACCAACAATTACTGAGCTAGACGTTGACAGAAAGCAGAGCAATTCATCTTCTTCTCCGTCACCGACCCCGTTGTCTTCAGAAAGAAACTCGGCATCTTCCGCAAGCAGCTCACCTCTGCTGCAGCTGTCATCGAGAATCTCCAGAAAATCGAAGACGCTCGCGCAAAGGGAACAATCGTTCCAATTACTCAATGCCAGATCGGCTTTAGCTTCACCGGGATGAAGACCCTCGGCATCGGCTCGCCTGGTGACCAAGAACTCATGGACGGTCAAAAGAAACACGCCGAGTCCCTTGGTGACGAACCCGCTCCTGGAAGCACCACCGCAAGCTTTATTGGAAAGCATTGGACAAAAAATTGGAGAGAGAAAAAGATTGATGGCGTTATTTTGGCAGCCTCCGAGAGTGAATTACTCCTCTTTCGTCTGTTCTATGGTCTGTAACTGATGCGAGCGCTTCATTATTCGCGGTTTAGGTGACAAGGGCTGCAACAGTGCTGTCGCCCAGGCCATTGGAATTTTTGGTAGCTCTATCAAAGTTGAAATCATTGAAGTTGGCCAGGCCCGTCCAGACGAGAATAAAGGTCATGAACACTTTGGTTACCTTGATGGTATATCCCAGCCTGCTATCAAGTAAGTACACCAATGTTCCCCCACCTCCCAAGTACCTCTCTTTTAACTCGTCGTCAAGGGGTCTCGTCCAAAAACATGCGGGTCAACTCGAATGTGACCCTGGTGCCATCATCATGGGTCTCAAAGGCGATCTGTTCACCAACCGACCTGATTGGGCTATCGGTGGTTCGGTCATGGCGTTCCGTAAGCTTCATCAACGCGTTCCAGAGTTCGACAGGTTCTTGGAAGATAATCCGATCAAGAAACCTGGATTAACGGACAAGGAAGGCTCAGAGCTCCGTGGCGCGAGGATGGTTGGTCGATGGAAGTCTGTGAGTAACGCTTTCCTTGTGTGTCTAGTCAACGTTGTTTACCCGTCAACGTAGGGTGCTCCCATTGATCTGGCGCCCGAACGAGACGATTCGAGTCTCCTCGACCTCGAAAAGATCAACGACTTCGATTTCCAGACCCCCGATCCTGGTCAATCTCGTTGCCCGTTCACGGCTCACATTCGCAAGACCGCCCCTCGAGTCGCCACCAAGCAGGCCTTCCTGCCCGGCGCACTCATCATGCGGGCTGGTATTCCTTATGGCCCTGAGGTGGGCTCATAGTGTTTCTCTTATATTCACTAATCCGAATCCTCCCTGCCCCCAAGGTCACTCCCAAAGAGCGTCAGGCCAAAAAGACTTCATTAGACCGAGGTCTCCTCTTCGTTTCGTATCAATCCCTCTTGGGTCGCTTTGGCTTCAGCTTTATCCAGAAGCGATGGGCGAACGATCCAACTTTCCCTTTTGCCGGGGCTACCGGGGCCCGGCCCGGGGACGCGACGTTGGACCACCCCGCTGAACCTGGGTAAGTTGTGATGTCTGTCGTTGCACCGGCCTAGCCATCTCTGGGTTTTGGGAATAAATAATCTTACTCTTCCTCCTCGACCCGGTCCTTATTTTTACAGCTTCGACCCCATCATTGGAAACGCCACCGGGCAGGCTCGAACTCGTCGTGTGGGCGGAACGGATGCTACCGTCACAACGAGCACCCTCGACATAAAGGAAGACTTTGTCGTTGCTGAAGGTGGTGAATATTTCTTTGTTCCTCCCATGAAGACCATCGAGAGGATTAGCAACGGAGAGGTGTTGCCTGGTGTTTAACTAGTACCGCTCGCGCCAGGCAGTGATGCTTCTGCTGCAGATTGCAACTACTGAACTCTCCATGTTCGAATTTCTCATCTTGTTTCTATCTAATGCTCTAAATGTACAAGTATGATTGCCCAGTCCGCGCCGCGGCGCCATATTTCTGAACACTGCGTAGAACGTGGGCACAACCTTGAGGAAACGGGAAGGAAACCACGAGTCCACGACCAACAGCCACAACATGGCACCCAGACAGAAGGAACCAACCAAAAATCAATACTCAAGAGGCTTAGGATACCAAGCAAAGACTCCAGGTTAGAGCACGATGCCAACCGAAAATATTTCTGAAGAGCGCTAGTTCATGCTTCTGGCCCCTACCCAGCATTTATTCTTGCCCTACAACAGCGGGTGGGCGGCAACTCGGGGTCAGGAGATCTGGCCGATAACGGGCTCGGAGATGGGCGACCCCCTATCCCAACCCGTCCAGATGTGGAAGGAGAAGGAGAAGATCACCAAAGTGAGGAGTCGGGAGACGAAAAGCCGCAGGTTGTCGTCCTCAGGGAAGGCAAACACTTGTCAGAGATAGAAGTTGAGAACGAGAAGAGAAAAGGTGAGAGACTTGGATTCTTCCAACTCCCGTTCGTTCCCCCTCCGCATCGTTGTCAAGGTTTCCATGACTTGGGTACATTATGGAAGATCTGAGAAATTGTGACTTCTACCGTAGCCAAGGGACTACCGCCGTTACCCGATAAGAGTGTCCTCAAGGATGGTACTGGGGACCCAAGCGCACCGTCGAACACCGCCTCCAAGGACAAATCAAAGACCCAAAAGGACGATAAACTAATGGGCGGTCTCGCATTTTCCTCATCGAGATCCTCCAAGCCAGGTGGCAAGAAAAGGAAAGTCGGAGAGGAAGACTCCGAGGGTGGGCCATCTTCCACGGTCACTGCGCCCGAGGCCAAAAAGGTCAAAGCCAAGAAAGCCAAAAAGGAGACAAAAGGCCTACTGTCATTCGGAGATGGAGAAGACTAAACATGCCTCATTGTTTATGTGTACGCTCTGGTAGCATGTCGCTGGTCGTCTAGGGCCGGGCGGAGATCTTGAGACTGGAGTCGAAGCTGCACGCACGGTCAGTTTCTACATTCGAATCCGATTTGAAGTTTTTTGACACTTTATCTCAGATTTTCTTGTGTAAATTTATCTATCGGAAATCAAGGTCTAATGGCATTTGAGGGATCCGTGTTCACGGCGCTCCCCGGCGGTTGAACGCCCGGCAACGAACGTGGTTACTGGAAGTGGAGAATAATTTATCACCCTTCTGAAAGCTATCGACGAGGTTGGCCGTGGTGAGAGCATTGCTAGTGTTTGAGCTGCCGCCGCGCCAGGCGGCGGTCCTCCTACCCCGGCGCAGCATTAGCTTGTCATTCCTGAATCCTCTTTGTAGGAATCGCTCGTCTCTGTTCCTATCATGCGTGCTCTGAATGTACAAATCTGCTTGCTCGGTTCACGTTATGGTGTCGCCTCCCGACACGGACAGCGATGGGCGGCTTCAGATGCATCAGCTGCTCGGTAAAGGCCGGTGTGTGCGAAGCTCTAATTTCCCAACATGAACCTCTCCCTCCTTCCAGGCCGGGATAATTCCAAGCAACATTCACTTTAATCACTCGAGGCCCGTACATATCATCAACACAGTCGTCTGGAGAGCGCTGAACCGCACGACAGTGTTTGATGCATAGTCCTGCGTCCAGGTTGGGCTGGGCGCGAACACCCTGACAAGCTTGCTTAGGATTATGTGGATGAAGACCTAGAGAAGAAGGTTAAAGACACATCGACAACACGCCCGGCTTTCCTGCCGACCTGCTCGCGATTTGGAAGTCGTTGGGGATAGGGGTTAAAGCCAACAGGAGAGAAGGTGAGTGGTTTTCTACTTTTGTCGCAACTGCGG
>WSTY01001555.1:0-10024 GCA_019633465.1 Tulasnella sp. 417
GGTGTAGAGCTGGTGAGTGTTCCGCCTATTTGCAGGGTGTGCAGTCGGGGAAGCTTTATCGTCCTTTTGTCGGAATTCGGGGCACCATCCGTTCCCATTTCCTGCCACACCTCTTTTAATGACAGATACGAGAGGCTGGGAGACGCCTGGAGAATGGCCAAGAGCTCGTCGCAAGGGGGATTCGTGGATTCGAGGATGAGAACCTGGAGGCCAGAGAGAGACCTCCAGTTCACGGAGGAACGGCAGACGGCGATATATGAAAGGTTGGGTGCGTCCAAAGTTGGGGGTTGATCGCTCCAAATCGCTTCCTCAATTTGTATGCGTTCAAGATTATGCAGAGGAAATGACAAGAGTCGACTGTCTCTCTCCGAATTTGGCGCCCCGTAGTACTCCAGGGTCTCCCATCGGGAGGCAGACGGTTCCACTAATTTGATAAACGCCGCCGCTTTGTCTCTTTGTTCTAAATCTCCGTCCCAGAAGCTTTCATCATATTCCACGTCCAACGCTTGATTGCGTGAATTACGTATGATCATCGCCTGAAGCTCCGGATGGAATCGAGTGCTGACGGAATTCCATAGTCGGGGTGTCGAGTCTATCACTTCCATCCAATGTTTGCATACCAGTCGCAGGCAGAACAAGCGAGTATAATGTCTGTGGCAAAATCCTGCAACCGGAAGGAAGATGAGGTGGAGAACTTCGGGGGGGAGGCGGTGGATGGGCGGTTGCGGGTCGCGGTGACACGGGTCCGACGTGATCGTCCCGTGGTTCACGCGTAGGCTACTTCGTCTTGTTGATTTGGATTGAATTGCGCCCATGGTTGGGGAGAGCGAGTACCAGAGAAGGAATAATGTGACCGACTTGAAGGGCCTTTGATAGTTCCTAAACAGAGCAATTAATCAGTCGGGGCAGAGCTTGTAGGGAGATCAGTGAACTCACCAACAGGTGTTGGGATTGTTTCGTGTAACCGCGCGATTGTATAGTGAACTGGAGTTTGTAGCTGGGGGCACGGTATAAATAGCGCCGAGAACGCTAGAATGTTAACGTTACGGGTAGCACTGCCAGTGTCCGGCCATTTCCTCAGTTCCCGGGCGCTCTCGTCCTGGAAAGCCGCCTTGCCAAGCCTTGGCAGGCTAGGTCAACTCCCCGGGTCGAGAATACATTCTTCGAGCAAGATTATCTCCTGCTCCGCGGCTAGGGTATTTTTTTTGCGAGGAATCTGTACGTGACACCCTAGGAAACCCTGCTTTGGATTGTAGGACGTCGCGTTATGGGTAATCGGATATTGTGCTTTGCATGCCAGGATGGTGCGCCTTAAACCCTACGACGACATGCTTTGGACCCTAAAACGTTGTTTTACCAAAGCATGCACCCTGTCGTTCTGCCACAGTCTTCTCTCGCCCCTCGCCGACACTCTACAAACCCGTCGTACATAAATAATTACTGAGAACAGGTGCTCATGTTCGGCTGAAGTGTGCGCGCCTTCAACCCGTGAAATGCAAAGTCCCGCTCTCAATGGTAGGTTCATCACGCGCTAATGCAGATAGATACGTGTGAGTTCACATCTCGAATAGGAATTATGGAGCCACAAGACAGATATTCGAAAGCAGAGGAATGCATAATAATTGTGGTCAAGGTGACTGCTGTCTCAGTTCCCTTGCTATTGCTAACGAACCTCCACCCCTCCAAGTTGTCTTTAGTCTGCCCACGAGAGACTATGCTATTGCCCTCCGACTACGCTAAGGTTGAATAACAAAACAGACTGGCGCAATATTTGCAACGTACTCGCATCAATCGCCCCAGGACGAACTGTAATCCTGAGCTCCGTAATCCCCGCCGTCTGCTGAGCGTCTTTCCTTCTCCTGGTAAGCTCTACAAGCTTGCCCCCCAAGTCCGTGTCGACTGAACGGCTTAAATCCAACTTGAGTCTCGCCAACTTGGGGAAGAGCCACTCCTCCGCTAACCCGAACTTCGAGGGCGAACTTAGATGTGGCAAGACCATCCCAGTCTCGGTTTCGCAAGTTCCTCCTTCCACCACTAAAAGTTGTGTGATCCGCGGGAAGTGAGCGTGGCCGACGCGCAGGTAATCACCGACTTGCTCGTTGTCCGAACATGAGAGGTCCAAAATCTTGACTTGTTCGCAGACCCTGCTGTCCAAGCGCTTCATCGCTGACGCTATGGCGACGAATTTGACCCGTGCACCTGTCGTTCCGGTCCAGGTGGGGTTCCAAATAGTGATGTGTCGTCCCTCCAACCCGAACATCATCACTCGCTCCTGGGCCATGATGGAAACTTTGGGTTGCTTCAAGGATTGGGGAAGTGGGAAGACGCCGATGTGGCGGCCTGCCGCTTCGCATAGCTGAGTATAGTCCTCAAGCTCAGTCTTATATCCACCCGCAACCGTAAACGTTTCGAGACTCGGCGCTTCAATACAATCCAGTAGTAAGGAGGTAGAGTCGGTGAGTGTTCCACCTATTTGTAGGGTGCGCAGTTCAGGAAGGTTGATTGTCCTCTTGTAGGAACTTGGGGGACCATCTGTTCCCATTTCCTGCCACATCTCCTTTAGTGAAAGATACGAGAGGCCGGGCGACGCCTGGAGAATGGTCATGAGATCGTCGAAAGCGGGATTTGTGGATCCGAGGATGAGAACCTGGAGGCCGGAAAGAGACCTCCAGGCCACGGAGGAACGGCAGACGGTGACAGATGAAAGTTTGGGCGCGTCTAACGTTGTGCCTTGGCCCCTCCAAACCGCTCCGTCGATTTGTATGTGTTTGAGATTATGCAGAGGAAGTGATAAAAGTCGACTGTCACTTTCTGAGTTTCGCGCCCGGTAGTACTCCAGGGTCTGCCATCTGGAGGCCGACGGTTCCACTAATTTGATAAAGGTGGCCATTTTGTCTCTTTGTTCTAGATCTCCGTCCCAGAAACCTTCATTATATTCCACCTCCAACAACTGATTGCGTGAATTTCGTATGATCATCGTCTGAAGCCCCGGATGGAATCGAGTGCTAATCGAGTTCCATAATGCGGAAGTCGAATCGATCACTTCCATCCAGTGCTTGCATACTAGTCGCAGGCAGAGCAAGCGAGTATAATGCCCGTGGCAAAACCCTGCAACCAGAAGGAAGATGCCTTGGAGAACTTCGGGAGGAAGGCGGTGGATGGGCGGTTGCGGGTTGCGGCGACACGGTTCTGACGTGACCCTCATCTCGTGGTTCACACGTCGGCTACGTCGTCTTGTTGATTTGGATTGAGTTGCGCCCATGGTTGGGTCGAGCGAATTCCCCGAGAAGGAAGAATGACCGGCTTGAAGCGTCTCCGATGGTTCCTGAACAAAGCAATTAATCAGTCGGGACAGAGCTTGTAGAAAGATCAGTGAACTTGCCAACAGTTTTTGGGAGCGTTTCGTGTAACCGCGCGGTCGTATAGAGAACTGGTGCTTGCAGCTGGGGGCTCGGTATACGTAGCGCCGAGAACGCTGGAACCACAATAAGCGCTGCGGAATCGGCATAACGAGTCCGAGAGGGACTCTCACGTCGACTATTGGTTCTGTGTCCATGAAGCGAGCGGCAGAGCTTGCTCCATGTCGATCTTTAGATTGGTACTCTCCGCAGTCGTAACGTCAATATTCCGATGACTGACAATGCGTTTCTCTAAGGATAGTTTGCTAGCTACTCAGTTGTAGAAATCACTGGTGCAAGAAGTCTTCAGATACTTCGTCGAATAGTGGTTCCGTCTAGGTGAGGTTCCCCAACACGCGTCAACCTACCGGATCCACGGTCCGGCTCCGGAGATAGCCAAACTTAGAGCCGGGTTCGTGCTTGCGCATGCAATTGCGTCATGTGTGTGACAAGTGAAAAGACGGCTGAGCGCTCTCAATATAAAGAAGGCCCCTCGGTGGTATTTTTGGCAACACGGATAGGCTTCGCCAAGACAATCACCGCCGCCATCTCCGCCACAAACCAGCCCCTGCTCCTTCGCTTGAGTATTTCTGCCATTTCATCTCCACCCCGCAAGTCCATCACTAAGAACGGGTATCATTCTATGCGCACGTTTGCAGGCACTCAATTTATTCGATGGACCGGCTTGTCTGCTTGATCCGCCTAAGACTGTTCGGCGGCAGCTAAGTGGCAACCTTTCGCTCGCTTTACGAATACCATATAGGTTTCTCACCACCCATTCTTTCGGCGCCGCATCTCCGGCACGTAAATTGGCAGACTCTTTTGCCACTTCACGCGATCCCGATTGCATTGGGACGCTTTCAACTACGGCGTATGGTCGGCCACCGTTTGGGGTGCTTCCACTTGACTCACCTAAGGCGTGTTCATACGTGCCTTTCTATTTCGGTGAACTTGGTTGTTCCTTTCTAGCACGGGCTCAGGGGCTGATAATAGTTGCCGTCGGTTCATCGCTTGTTGGTGGAAGTACTCCATTCGGGTTCCTATCGCGTGCTGGAGATCTGGAACCGCAAGAGGGAGGTCTAAAGGCAAAGCCATAGTGATGCACTATCTCAGAAATATTGCGAAGATATGGACGGTTCTGGCCCGTGGCTAAATACGAGGCGACCCAACAGCACAGGAGTATCAAACAATATAAAGACTCAGGAGCGCGTAGCCGCACCGTGTCATCTAGAGTGACCATAGCAGTATAGATTGCTCCTCCTGCGCTTCGAATATTATCGCTGGCTCTGCTACGGAGTGCAATGTTTGGACCAAGCTATACCGGTAGGAGGAAGAATCGTACCTAGGCGCCTCTGACGACCGTCAGGTCAAATAACATGACAGCCCGACGTAAATTCTCCACCGTGCTCGGATCACTATCTCCCTCTTCAACAGTAATCTTGAGTTCTCTAATCTTTTCTGTCCGCTCGGCTTCTCTTCTTTTGTCGACAAGCTCCAAAACCCTGCCACCCAAGTCTGCGTCGATTGAGCCACTTAAATCAAACTCGAGTTTTGCCAACCCGGGAAGAAGCCACTCCTCTGATAATCCCATCTGCGACGGCGAACTTAGATGCTGTAATACCAATTCAATTTTGGTTGAGAAACATCCTCCATCCATCACCAGAACTTGATCGATCCGCGGGAAGTGAGAGTGGACAGCGTGCAAGTATCCGCCAATTTCCCCGTCATCCCAACATGAGATATCCAACGTCGTGACCTGTTCGCAGACCCTGCTGTCCAGGTGTTTCATCGCGGAGGCAATGGAGGCGCGTTTGACTGGTGCCCCATTCCCTCTGTTCCAGGCGAAACTCCAAAGAGAGATGTCCCGTTCCCCGATACTGAACTTTATCCACCTATCCTGGGCCGTGATGGAAACCATGGCTTGAGTTAGGTTTCCAGGAAGCGGGAAAGCGCCGATGTAGCGACCTGCTGCTTCGCACAGCTGAGGGCAGTGTTCGGGTCTGGTCCTGTTGCTCCCCGCAACCGTAAAGGTTTCGAGGCTCGGCGCTTCAATATACTCTAGTAGGAAGGAAGTCGACCGAGTGAGCTGTCCCTCGATCTCCAGAGTGCGGAGTCGAGAAAGCTGAATGTGTCTGCTAGCCTGAGAAATGAGGGGGTCCTCCATTCCGCTCTCCTGCCATGTCTCTCTTAGTGAAAGAGAAGAAAGGCCTGGCGAAGCTTGGAGAACAGCCGTGAGCTCGTTGAAAGTGGGATATGTCGATTCGAGGCTGAGAACCTGAAGGGCTGAAAGAGAGCTCCAGTTTAAGGAGCAACGACCGAGAACGACATATGAAAGTTTGGGCGCGTCCAAAGTTAGGCGTTGGTCTGTTGAAGGAAACCCGTAAATTTCTATGCGTTGAAGACTATGTAACGGAAGGGACGAAAGCCAAGTGTCATTCCTTGAGCCATTGCCCCGGTGGTACTCCAGAGTCTGCCATCTAGAGGCTGATGACTCCATTAACCATGCAAATTCGTACTCTGTTTCTGGTTCTTGCCCCCAGAACATTTCATCGTATTCCACGTTCAGTAAATGATTCCCTGAATTCTGTAAGATCATGGCCTGGAGCGCCGGATGAAGCCCTGTGCTGATCAAATTCCATAGTCCCGGAGTCGAGTCGATAACCTCCATCCAATAATTGCAAACCATTCGTAAGCGGAGCAGACGCCAGTAATACCCGCGGTAATCCCCTGCAACTTGAAGAAAGATGGCGTGGAGAACCTCTGGGGGAAGATTGTGGATGGGTGATTTTTCGTCGCAGTGAAAGCGTTCAGGCGCGGCCCTCGTCTCGCGGTTCACGAGGAAATTAGTTGGCCCCGTTGTTTCGGCTTCAGTCGTAGCCATGGTCGGGGTTGATCTATACGCAGGAAGGAATCGTGTCCTGGGGAGTCTTTGTTTGACCCTGAATAGAGTAATCAGTCGAGTTAAAGCCTTCAGAGGGACCAAAGAGCTCACTAAGAACCGTCGGGAGCGTTCCGTGTATTCCCGCAATCGTGTGTTGGACTGGTGCGGTGGTGCTTACTGCGGCGGAAATGGCATACTAAAGGAGTCTAAGTCCGACAAGGAACTCTCACGTCGACCCGCGGTTCTACTTATGTCAGCTGCCTTCGTGTACTACCTACAATCTCGCTAGAACTTAACAGGGGTTGTGCTCGCCCTTTAGATTGGTACGCAATACCGACATTCCGATGGCCGATGATGCTTTGCTCGGCTGACAGCCTCTCGACTACTCAACGGGCGAAATAACGGTGTAATCATGTACATCAATATAGGCTATTGGATCCATCTCAAGTCCGCTGCAATAATATAATCAATGTCCCATAACGTCATCCAGCTTTCAAGTCTAGGGTTTCATTCTGGTGATTGTTAAACTTTGCACCACACTCTGGACATGGTACTTTATTCACGTCTGTCGGGATTTAACAAGCGTTGCCTTGGTGAGGCATGTGGCTCTTGTAAAACTCCCTCGATCAAATCAAGAGTGATTATAAAGCCTGGTACTAGGAAATATTTGGGCTTCTCAACGGACATCAAGCCAAAGGTGGAGCGGTCCCCTCTCGCTATCGAGGCGTTAGAGTAAGATCAAGCAGCGGAACTCACTGCTATAGGTCCCACATTGATTTATCAGGTATCGACCCTGAAACGACGTTGCGAATGGATGTCCGTGGCAAAAGATTTTCAAGGGTGTGATCGACTGACAATGGAGATCGCATCTTTCTGTCAAATTCCTCTACTAACTTTCCTGTTGAAAAGGATACTTAGATTACGCGACATCAACTACTAGTTCTATCTGAGTCTCTTGGATCTCGATGAGGTCGAATATCATGACAGACTCGCGCAATAGTTCCACCGTACTCAGATCCATCGTTCCGGCAGCAGTGGTAACCCTAAGCTCTATAATATCTTTCGTCTGCTCGACTGCTTTTCTTTGCTCAATAATCTCCATAATCCGTTCAGCAAGATCTGTCTCGGTTGAATGACGCAGATCCAGCTCGAGTTTCGTAAGCTTGGGCAGAAGCCACCCCTCCGACAACCCCAGGTCCGACGGCGAACCAAGATACCGGAGAACCGCTCCAACTTCGGAAACGTCACCTCCTCCAACCCTCAAGCTAACGTGATCGATCTGCGGGAAGCGAGAGTGGGCGATCCGAAGGTATTCGCTAGCTTCCTGGGAGTCCCAACATGCGAGGTTCAGTGCCTTGACCTCTTCGCAGACCCTGCTGTCCATACGGTTGATAGCGGAAGAAATGCAAGAGAGTTTGATCTGTGGCCTGTCTTCCTTATTCAGGTAGAGCCACCAGATGGCGATCTTGTCCTCCCCGATACTAATTCTCATCTCCCAATCCAAGACCTCGATTGAGACTTGTGCTTGCTTTTGTTCTTTGGGAAGCGGGTAAGCACCGATGTGGTGGCCTACTGACTCGGATAGATCAGTGTGGTCTGTAGCATCCCCTGCGCATTGGAACACAACCTTGAAGGTTTCGAGGCCCGGTGCTTCAATCCAATCCAGCAGAAAGGATGTCGATTGCACGTAAGCTCTGTCAACGTGTAAGGCGCGTAACTGCGGAAGTGGAATTTTGTTCGTGAACGAGTTGAGGAACCCTTCGTCCTCAACGGTTAGCGCCGCCTTTTGGAGTGAAAGTTCCCGGAGGCCGGGCGACGCCCGGAGAATGACCATGAGCCTGTTTAAACTGAGATTTGTGGCATGGAGAATGAGAACATGGAGACCAGATAGGGAAATCCGGTTGAAGGTGCACGTGTTTGCGACGACATGCGAAAGTCTGGGTGCATCCAGCGCTGGGCATTCGTCGTCCGGGCTCGACATACAGATTTGCATGCGTTGAAGACTATGAAGAGGTCGTGGCAAAATCCAATCGTCCATCTTCTGGTCTATGCGATAATATTCCAGAGCCTGCCATCGAGAGGTTTCGGGCTCCATCAACGATTCAAATGCCCTTATTTTCTGAACCCATTCCGGATCTCGTCCCAAAACGCCTTCACCGTACACCACGTCCAATAGGTGATGTCGAGACTTCTGGATGATCATTGCCTGAAGCTCTGGACGAAGGCGGTCGCTTATTGAAGTCCACAATTCCGGGGTCGAGTCGATAACTTCTATCCAGTACTTGCACACCAATCGCAAGCGGAGCAAGCGTATGTAATGCCCATGGTAATATGGTGTGACCGGAAGAAAGACGCCATGAAGAACCTCTGGAGGGAAACTATTGATATGTCGTCGTTGGTTGTGATGACATAAGCCCAAGCCAGTCCCCGTCTCGTGGTTTACGTGGAGATTATTTGGTGTCGGCGGTTCGGCTTCAGGATGGGACATGGTTACGGCGAACGATATACGAATTCGCCGAAGCCTCTGACTGGAATCTAGATAGAGCAATTAGTCAAGGTAGTTTCTCCAGAAAGATATGTGGACTCAACATGAAGGGTAGGGAAAGTTTCGTGAACGACCGAATTGTGCCACCGTCGAGTGGTGGAACCGGCCGAACGCCGAGTGATGGTCATGTGCTCTCACGTCGACCGGGTTAGTTCATTTTGTTTCCGTTCCTCCGGCTGTCGATGCACAAATGACTCTATGAAGAATGACGCATTCTAGAGCGCGTTTTGCCGTTAAAGCTAACCCGGCGCGCTGGGTGGATCGCTCACAGCCACTCGACCGTTCATGATGGCAACCCAGATTTATCGATCTATTGTGCCAGGCATGCGAAAGGTCACGTCCAAAAAGGTAAACTAAAAAGGGATGAAAACACTATCCATATTGCTCATAAAATGGTCCGTAGTCGAGCGTACAGTATCCACAGCAGAGTACAGGTTGAGCTAGGCTACTACACGATGATGAGCTAGGAGTGTTCATCAAGAAGAAACCAAAAGAGTAAAGTGTCTGGTCTGAGAAATAGGTATCATCCCGAAAATGTCTAAAGGCGAAATGCAAGGTCCAATAAACATCAACAAGAAAAACCCAAAGGTCCCAAAGGAGGGAAGGTGAAAAAAAAGAAAAGGTCCGAGAATTAAAAGGGAAATCGTCAATAATGTCATCGCTATGAATGTTCATAAACGAGTCGTAGTGTGGGAGCCTAGATGTAAGAGGGGGTGAGAGCGTTTAGCACGTCCAGGTGGCCTGAGAAGGAGCGAGTAAATTATCAGCGACACGTCCGACTTCACACCGAATACAAGCAAAACTCACATCACGAGTTCCAGGAGTAGTCACGCTCTGGTAAGGGTTCGCGCCAAGGCACTCGGCAACGGTGACCATGTTGTAACCCTGAGCCTGGAAAGCGCTCAAAGCGAAGGGCAAGACGGTGCTGACGGTGGACTCGTAAGTTTCGTGGTTCAAAGTCAAGATTGTCGAGGGCTTCTGAGCAGCGAGGTTCTGGTAGTCGGTTTGCATCTCTTGAGCGGAATTGCCCTGAGAATCGCCCGAGTCGAAGTCCCAGATGACGATGGACTCGCCGTTGTAGGCGGCCACGTCCCGAGCGTCCTCGTTGAACTCGCCAAATGGAGGGCGGACGAAGGCGGGCTTGACGCCGAGGATCTTGATGAGCGCGTCGTCGAGGAGGGTCATTTCGCGGAGGACTGG
>WSTY01001556.1:0-10022 GCA_019633465.1 Tulasnella sp. 417
CCGCCTAGTTTAGTTACGGTTCGTGGGTTTCTCCCAGGTGGCTTCCCGAGGTGTATGCACCTTACAGGAGGTTCCCAAACGCAAAACATTAGTATCATCTGCTTTCCTGTTAATCGCGTCATGCTTGGTTCTAGATTCATAGTTCGTAATATTCCCTAGCGCCCACAGTACTATCCGCCGCCTAGGATCGCTGCGGCTTCATAGAATAGTCCTGTGCATTTGGCACCCTAGGTCCTCAATGCTTAATGGACGGATCGTTTGATTGAGCGCAGCGGGAACGTTTCGGGATGCACCTTGGGACCGAAGACATCTCTGACTGACGATAAGGCTTCGCTTTATTCTCCCGCGCGATGAACCGAGATATGAACATGAATAGTCAGCTGAATCATCATAGAGAGGTCGTTGGGGGAAGCTCTGATAACGGAGGTCCACAAATTGCCTGACTGGGTCTCTCGGTGCACCTGGAGAATGTCCCGGTCGTACACGTTCCTAAGCAGCCACCTCATCCCGCCTTCAACCTTGTCAGACGGCCCTATCATACATTCACAGCACCCTAATTACGGCGGTGCTCGCTATTTGGTGTTCTTGGGCTGTGAATCAGCCAGGTTCCCTCGATCTAAAGCGGTTTTGCTGCTCGATTCAGAAGGTTAAGGACCGAATATTCCACGTCCCTATCCGCCGACCGAAAGAGTCTCCGTGATTTTGAGACATCATTTAGAAGGCGCGTACTGGCTTAGAATCAGAGGGGAAAAGCAACGAACATATCACGCTGGGATCGCTCTACCCTCGGAACACAATCCGGGGGGGGGGGGCAGCGACTGGGTACCCAAGCCCCTATGCGTGAGTTGGGAACAATCTACAGTTCTCAGCCTTCGAATCTAGATGAGGGTCGAAACGAGGATTGAACCGAGGTCACAATGGATTAGCTCCACCGTTTATCGAATTGTTGTGGCACCCCGATATTGGAAGTCCATTTATTACCTGATTGGGTCGGTTGATTAGAAAGCAAATCGATCAGCGTTTATAAACACCAAATAGCACGTCTCTCTCTCTAGCCACTAACAGCGCCAGTCAATCTCAGTGCGAACCTCCTCATCTCCTCCTGTCTTTGACATCTCACATTGCCGTCGATGCCTTCGCAGCACCCGAAGTATGGCGATGCTAGCTACATGGTGTTTTTGGTCAGCCAAAAGCCTGGTATGCACACACGCTTATGGTGATAGTTGCTCATCCTCGATATGTACAAGGTCGAAGACATGATATTCCACATTCCTAACCACCTCCTGAAGCAGTCCCAGTTTTTTCGTGAAATGATCGAGGGAAAACATACCGGACTAGAACTCAAGGGGAAAGACAACGAACACCCAATAGCCCCTGGCGGAATTTCCGCCTTCGACATGACGTCGTTTCTTGACGTCACCGAGTCTCGGTATGTTTACTGTTTGCATTCCTGGCAGTCCCTGACACTGCACGGCAATGTGCTGACGCGTACCGCCCTCGGTTTGAATAGAATTCTGTACGGCAATTCAGATCTGAACTTTAGTCAATGGACATCCGCACTGCACCTTGCGACCATGTGGAGCTTTGATGATATCCGGAACAAGATCATCGAGCAAGTGGACAAGGGGATTTCGGCGATGGACCCCATAGATAGGATCGACGCCTCGTTGAGATGTCGTGTGGAGAAATGGCTCCATCCCGCGTACGCCGTCCTTTGCAGGCGAGAGACCATTCTTTCAGATGTAGAAGCTGAGAGGTTGGGTCTTCGGAGGTCAATTGCAATTTGGCGTGTCAGGGAGTCCCTGAGATCGATCCCCTCAGCCCAAGCCTCACCCCTACCCCCGCCCTCACCCTCACCCCCTCCCCCTCCCTCTCGCAGGCGCGCAGTAGCACCCCCACCCCCACGCTCACCCTCACGCTCACGCTCACCCCCTCGCAGGGGCGCAGTAGTACCCCCTCCCCCACGCTTACCCTCACCCCCTCCCCCTCCCTCTGGCTGGGGTTTTCTTCCGCCGCGCTCTGGAAGTTCGAACGCGGTCTTGTTGGACGCAAAGGCGCTGGAATTGATCAAGAAAGAAAATGCTTTGAAGTTTTCTTAAGTTCTTCTTGGCCAGGGCTGGAATCTCGCAGAGTCTCGTGGCCTATTAGTCTATCTTCTCATTTGTACTGTATACATCAACTCGTGAAGTGCAGCGAGGTGGAATTCGAAGGTACATCATCATGGTACTTCATCTGTTTGACACCTTGGCCTCAAGCTTCAGGGACAAGTTCCGGCGTGGTCTCGTTTCAACTTTTGCCGTGAATGATAACGTTCACTTGAGCCCTGGGGTAAGATGATAACATGGGGGTCCCAGAAACTGCACAGACAAGGCTCACAACCTGGAAATGGAACCATGACTACTTGTCCCCCCCACTGCCTATCCTAGCTGGCCAACAAGCTCGCTACAGAATTATATACGAAGACCCAGCTCGCCTTCAGCCACTGGGCAGCAGCTCTCCATTTGGGACCACGTGGAACTCTGTCGAAATTTAGGAGAGAGCTGTTGCGCAGATGGACAAAACAATCTCAACGGCGGATATCTTCAAACGTATCAATGCGTCTCTGAAATGTGGAGTCGAAAATTGGCTTTACCCGGCATACGAAGCGCCCTGCACCCAAAGCGAAACGTGCTATAGCGTCTTCGACGAGCCGCCGCAATATGGAAGATACGAGAGCCGTTGCTTGTTGATAGGATTCCCTCGACTTCCTCCAGCAAACCGCTCGGGGGCAAGGCCGGGAAAGGGAGATACAATGAAAGCGCCATGCGAGTGGATGACGTTGAAGACGGGTCATCACCACCAAGTAAAGCCCTAGTCATGATCGAGTGAGAAGAGGCTCTAAGGTTTCTCCGGTGACTTCCTTGCGGCTACTGATGGGGAAGACTATTAAAAAGATTCCGGGATGCCTAGAGGCTCACTATATGTCAGAAAATGACAAAATAACGGTACGATTGGTTGTTTTTTGACCAGTCCAGCACCGAGAATACATTATTGCGTCTACTGAGGGCTTTATATACGTAAATTACGGGGTAGAATAGGCTAGGTTGATCCGATGACCAACTTACATGCTCCGGCGCGGTTCCTTCGACCGTCAGGAGGATCCTTGCGTCAAGGGCGCATTCCTCTTCGACGCCACAAAGATCTTGGATGTCGAATATGCTTAAGGACCATAATTTATTGCACAAGTGGTGTGTACGCGATGCAACTTTTTATCCGGTGACTTCCGACTCGCTGGCCGTCGTCTCGCTGGGGTGACGATGCGGAGTTTCAGCGACGATCAAAGGTATGTCACTATTTAGACGAATGAGAGATCTTCTAGAATCGACCACGGTGACCGGACCAATACTAGTTTCCTTGAAACGTCGAGCGCAGAGGTAGCATCACCCTGCATACAGGGCTCTCTGCAACAGTATAAAAGGGATAAGGGTCTATCGAGCGCCAAAGCCGACGTTCAGGACTTGAGAATTCGAATGCAGCATGAAGGATTTGAGAGTATCCGCTTTGAGGCAAGGTCACTTGGTGTATGAAACTCGGATATAGGCTCGGCGGTATCGTCAATCGCCGGATCTGGCCTGAGGTCCGCTGACAGATTTTGTCGAACAAACGATCACGACTTGACCTTGGCGACTCGCGAGACTCTTCAACCATGCTCCGTCTCTCTCGAAGTATCCTCAGACTTGTGGAGCCAAGTAGAAGTTTACCGGAGTTGTCATTCCAGGTTCTGGGATCCGGTAATGACCTGATCACATCAGCAGCAGCCGGACCATCACGTTTGCTGACGCCTGCTTCTCCGGAACCTCGACTCCTCCCAGTATAAAGCCGAATGCCTGCATGGCCATTTCACGGCATCAACGGCTTTGTTTCCTGCATCAAGAAGGAGCACAAGTGACCTACTTGCATCCTGGAGTTCAAAAACCTCGTTTCTGCATTCTTCCTCGCTTTACTCGCCATCCTGTTCTCCACTCTTCTCCGCCGTCTACCTATCCGCTCAGCAACCTCTTCCGTCGCTAAGCAGAGCATCACTTCATCCGCAATGTCTTCAGCTGCATCTACTTTGTCCCCACTCAACCCCAACGTCAAGCTGGTTCCTCGTCTCAACACTGAGCGTGGTGGAGGTATGTACACACGTCATTGAGTCTTTCAGATTTTGTAGTCTAACCCACTCTTCATAGCTAATCATGGTTGGTTGAAGACTTTCCATACCTTCTCCTTCGCTGGTTATTGGGATCCTCGATACATGTCGTTTGGCAACCTCCGAGTTATCAACGAAGATCGTGTTGAACCCACTGAAGGTTTCGGCACTCATGGTGCGTTCGACTTTGGACTCGCAGCCTAAGATCATACGGATGCTGACTGGAGTTGAATTTCGATCCATAGGTCACCGCGAGATGGAAATTTTCTCATACGTCGTCTCAGGCGAACTCGAACACAAGGATAGCATGGGCAACCTCGAGATCCTCAAACGCGGCGACATCCAGCTCACCTCCGCTGGAACTGGCATCCGTCACTCGGAGTACAACCGCAACAACAAGTCCATGGTCCACTTCCTCCAGATCTGGGCCGAGCCACATACTCGGGGCTTGAAGCCGAAATACTTCACTCGGCACTTCACCGACGAGGAAAAGACCGATAAACTCGTCACGGTTGTTGCACCCGTTGGAAGTGTAGGTGTCAAGGAAGAGCGGGAAGGAAGTGGACCTGCGCCCGTGCAGAGCAACGTGACTCTCAAATCGACGATCCTTACCCCTGGAAAGAGCGTGGAGCATGTCTTCCCAGCTCCTGTGTCAGGCGAGACTCAACGGAAGGGCTATATTCACGTCATCCAGACGAGTGGATACAACACTGGTACTGCCAAGGGTAACAGTACGTGCTTTGCCCCGCCTTTCCTTCCGAAATTGAGAACTAACGTTGTAATTTACAGGAGTCCGCGTGAACGGTGGTCTTGAACTTTCCGAGGGCGACGGCGCCTTCGCTTGGGGCGCTGCTGGCGACAAGCTGCATATTGAGAATGTCGGAACAACCCCGGCTGAAGTTCTGGTCTTCGACATGGAGTAAATGTTTTAAAAAGAAACCTTTGGGTTTGCCTCTGTTATGTATCGGACGATTAGGTTGTATTGTATAGTCCAGAAATAGATTTATCAAGATCGCTTGCCAGTTCTATACCAAGTAGAGCGGTTGAGATCAAGCATTGGTCGAAATGGAATTCTCTTGTTCTGTCCTCTAAAAACGGCATTTCGTCTCAGCGACTGTGTGCGTTCCTGATCGCGGGCGGCTATGGACGAAAGGAGGAACTTGTGATTGTGCGATCGCAAATGCTCATGTGATGTGGTGAGGATTCAAGTTTGCGACACTGGCAAGCTGAGGTCTGACATCTGGAGCTCGCGCTTGTCTCCACCTACATAGGGTGAGAGATTAAATTCTCTCACTCATTGACCCAAGTATAGCTTTCAGGTCCGACGGGTGGTTCGACAACTCGGACGATGAACTGTAAAATATGTGCGGGAGTTGACTCACCAGAACAATTCTCCCGTTTGGTTAGGTTCGAAATCATCACAAGGCCAGTCGCCCAGTATAGAATTCAAATAGTACGTTTGTAGCCTTCTAATTGAATAGTAAGCGCAGCATTTGGGTGATGCACCATGGAATCTCCCCCACGTATTGTATTTGAGGGCCAATCATAAATTAAGCTGCCAGCCCCAATCAACATTTGAGTAGAAGTAACTGGAAGCTTCTGAATCTAAACCCCGGCGGCAGGTGACCAGTCAGCTGCTTTCCGCTCTGAATTGGTCTGATAACGGAGGACCGCGAGCACCCAAAAGCGTCCGAACGCCCGGATGGACTTTGGAGCGAGGATACCCACGCACCCGCTCGCATACATAACGCTCAGGATCGCACTTTCTCTTCGCGCTCGTTTTTACCTTTCGCTTCCTGCTCGCGACCTCCCATCGACCTCAGATAGCCACCATGCCCTCAGAACATCCCAAACACGGCAATGCCAGCTATATGGTCTTCCTGGTACGAAATATATAGAGCCCTAATCTTTCTTCTTCTCTGAGTGTACCCTTCCAGGTCGAGGAGACGCTATTTCATTTCCCAATGCGGCTGCTCAAGCAATCACAGTACTTTCGTGACATGATCGAAGAATCACACACTGGATTGGAATCCGAGGGCAAGGACAACAATAACCCGATATCCATTTCTGGAATCACTGCATTCGATATGGCGTCCTTTCTGGACGTCCTCGAAGCTTCGTTAGTTCCCGAGATTTACCTAGTAGGGATCTCCGAGCTGACCGATCTCTCTTGTAAAACTATTGCAGGTATATTTATGGGGATCCCAACCTCGACTTCAACCAATGGGCATCGGCTCTCCACTTGGCAACTATGTGGGCCTTTGATGCCATCCGAGATAGGATCATCGTCGAGATGGATAAAACGATTTCTACACAAGAGCCTCTCAACCGGATCGACGCTTCGTTGAAGTGTCGCGTGGAAAAATGGTTGCACCCTGCATACGAGGCTCTCTGCCAACGGGGTGAAGGCCTTAAAGCCGGAGAAATCGAGCGATTGGGGCCTACTAAGTCGGCTGCAATTCTGCGGATTCGAGAAGCATTGCCCTTGGAGCGTGATCCATCAATCGACTGCTGTTGCCCGAGTTGTAGGGGCAGAAGCGTGTCCTGCGTAGGCTGCGGGTATCAATGGAATGTGCCTCAGACATCGATTTTCCGCAAGAACGTCGATAAAGTGATTCAGAGGTTCAACATTCTCGATCCCTCATCCCGGGCGACCAATGCAATGGGGTTGATCAAAGACGAGCCCGTATTTCAATACGTATGAGAAACTTATACCCCTCTTTATGCCTCGCTGTGTTTGAGCTGTCTTAATTGTACATCTTTTCTCATGAGTTTGTTCTCCCGGTGCCGCTGTGTACAAGAGCCGAGTGTATCTCCCCGAATTCCATATGAGGCGCCACAAGCCAGATAATGTTTCAAACCGTTCGTAGGAACTAGTCGGAAGGAATTTCGAAGTGGTTAAAATCGAGCGACGGAGGTCCCCAAGCGCGCCCAAACTAGAATTCGAAGCAGCTCCACCATCACGACCTCCCTTCACAGCAGCCTCCGTCGTATCTTTGAGCCATAACCCGAAGCTCCCCAGCCACGCTAACGCACCCAAAACGCCAGACATACGAAGGTAGCAGTTATCTAGTCTTTCCATTTGGTTAGTTCATGGAGGATTGATCCTCCCTCGGGTGTAGTTCGACTCGTCCGACGTCCGAGATGGCATCATCACGGAAGCTTCGCACGTCGAGCATATCACGGAAACACTGTACATGCTATATGAGCCTATATACATTATGTAGATTCTTAGACGGTGAAACCAGACTCCGCGTTCGTTTTGTCGGTGTCGCCGAGGATGGCAGGCGATCACGACTCGATCTTGGCAACCAGCGATCCTCGTCAACCATGCTCTGCCCCCCTCGAAGTATCATCAGACTCGCAGAGCTAAGTAGAAGTTTACAGAGCTATCACTCCAGCTTCTCCCGGCAATTGCCTGATCACATCAGCCGAAGCCGGACCATCATCATTTAGGTCTGACTCGCTCGTCGTAGTCTTCTGGTGTACATAGTAACTCTACCTTCCTATACAAATGCAAATGCTTTCTTGCCGCTATCGCTGGGGAAACCGACGTCGAAGTCGAGTGACGGATCGTAAATTCAGTTCTTTTCAGAACTACACGCTTCAAATGGATATTCGTCAGCCAACTTAGTTGACGAGGGTGGGGTGGAGTTCGCCGCGCCCACGCGAAACATCTCCGTGTGCAGAGAACATTGAAAGAGATACAGCGGCCGTCCTATATCTTATCTCCCTGATTCTCCTTGTTTCCCCTTCTCATAACGCAAGATACTTAGGTTCGGTCCACCCTCAAACTTCCCTGTCCTTCCGTTCTCTCAAAGTCCCTCCGCCATTGCACCACAGATGTGGAGCCTGTAGGGCAGCAGGTATATCTTTCAGAGATATCATCCCTGGAGGTCAGGCCGCTTGGAGTGAGAGGACAGTCATCGGACATCCTGTACCTTCCGGCTTACCTCGCGCTGCATCTGTCCAAAGGGTGTGCTGTATCAACCGCGAGATAATGCGGAACGGTCAAATTCAGGACACACTCAAAGAAATTATGTATAAATAGATCTAGGCTCTCAGGAGATTGGATTGGATATGGGCTTGTCAGGAGGTCGATCCGAATACGGATCCAGAATATCCGAGAATCCGCGGCTATCCATCGAATGCTAAGCAGAGAGTCATAGAATAGCTATGAATGGGTCTGCTTATGTAAAAAGATAGTCTTTTCAGCTACTTATTTCGCAATCCGATTCTCTAGCAACAGCTACGCGCGGAATGCCATGAGTAATCGAATCTCATTTGCAGATAAAGACGCTTGGCGAAGGGATACCACATTGCGGTTGGTGTTGAGGCGCCTCTCGGATGGCGCTGCGGTCGTCAGAAAGTCTCCCGCCATTCTTGCAATACGGTGAATGTGCATCTTTTCGACTTGCAACAACAAGAAATGGCCATTTATCGACCACCGAATCGACATTTTTCACGATATAGCCGGCTACTGGTTCCATCCGAGCAATTTGAGCAACCGAAGGATTCAACCAGCTGAATGGAAATGTATGGCGGGCTGAATCCGACGGATTGCTCGGATAAACCAATCCACTGAGAGCCCTAAGTAGATCATATGACACAAGTGACTATCGATCCATTTTGCCGGACCATAACATAATAACAAGCTACCGTGGAGCTAAGCGCAGCGCTGCGTAGCATTAGGGCCGGGACGGGCGGAGCTCGATTTGCTACATGAAACGATTTTCGCGAGTTGTTGTCAAACGACAATGCAAATTTGTATGTTTCAATTTGAGTTTCTGAACTAACCTTCATTCGGTCTTCAGTCCCTCTAGTTGGCGACGGATGTCGACCGCGTTGTCCGTGCGCCCGATTTGTTCGTAAATCTCGACTGCTTCTTCGTAAAGACCCAACGCGTCACGTGGGCGATCCTCGTCACGATGAATATCGGCAAGGCCCCACAGAGCGAAGGCTCTCCCAAACATGTTGCCGATATCGGTCGATAATTTTAGAGATTCGGAGAAAAGCGCAGCGGCCTCGCTGTACTTGGTTTGTCGTCGCTTCGTCTCAGCAAGACTGGCTAGAGCGGTGGATCTCCCGAATATGCTGCCCCTTCGGGTATAGATTTCGAGGGCCTCGGAGTCGCAAGCAATGGCCTGGTCGTAGTTCCCTTGAAACTCGTGGACCTCAGCGAGGCCGCTCATAGCTTCGGCTCTTCCCATTTCATCACCATTGTCGATAGAGGCTTGAATAATCTTGGAGTACAACGTGATGGCCTGACTGTACTCCCCTTGACGCTTATGCATTTGAGCAACACCCCACATAGCATGGGCTCTCCCTCGCTTGTCGCCGATGTCGGTACGGATCTGAAGAGCCTCGGAGTAGAATGTTGCGGCCTTGCTGTGCTCGCTTTGACCCGCATGCACCTGACCGAGGCTGAACAGAGCATCGGCCTTTCCTGAATCGTCGGAGGTCTTCTTATAGATGGCTAATGCTTCCGAGTAAAGCTTTGACGCGTTGATAAGGTCGTGCTGCACTTTGTGCATGTCTCCTAGCCTCATGAGCAGCTTAGGGGAGCGAGCTTTGGAAGATACTGTATCTGAGGGCCGTTCGGGGGCCGGGATAATCATTGGCTATATGATCGCCCGTCAGCGAGGGGCAAGTAACCCGGTAGCAACATGACTTACCATCCAGTTCATCAACTTTCGACAGTCCTCAGCGGTTGGTCGCTGGCTGGGATCGACACCCCAGCATGCAAACATTAAGGAGCAGAGTTGAAGGATCAGCGACATGCGGATGTGGTCGGTGACGCATGGGAGTTTCCCGTCCATGACGTGTTTAATGATCACGGAGTCCTTTTTAA
>WSTY01001558.1:0-10016 GCA_019633465.1 Tulasnella sp. 417
ACGAGCATGGGCTGGGAAGCGGATAGGCCTAGTTTGAATCTTGCGCTCCATTTGCTACCGAGCTGCACACCACAGACGGGTCAACGGACCGTCAAACGACCGTTGTTACGATAACTTGCCTGAGCCGCATTTCGTTCCAACGGGTTGAACCAGTCCAAGAATTTGCGGAAGGACAGTCTTCTCAAATCGCCAGCTTCGCGTCTTGCACTCCGCTCATAATCTTCATCGGTTTCGACAAGGCGTATCATCCCATCATGCGCGGAGAAAGCACGAAAGATGCGTCCAAGGAGCAGGTGAGACTTAAGGAGCTCCTTTTTCAGGGAATCGCGTTCCCTTGGTGTTAGTTTTTTCAGGTCAGGGACGCCAAGTTGAATGAATCTCCTAGACCCAAATTTTCGGGTGAATCGACAAGATTTCCCCCTCATGGCCTGGTGACGCAGCTGAATTTTCCAACTGATTTCTGGAGCCGGGGCACCATTGCAGATAGACTTGGGACTCTGGCGCGTTTCGGTCTGCACTATTACTGCACGCTGTTCAATTCTTCCTCCCCACCAAGTGCCCATGCGTAACTCGGTAGCGTTATCGGGTTGTGGGCAAAGTCCAAGCGTCTCCAAAGATCCTCTGTTCAGTGACTCTTCCTCTTTGTCCAGCTCGAGGTGTAGGTTTCCGAGTCGGTTTTGTGCGAGACTAGCAGGAGTTCTCTGACGCTCATCGGGGAAGAGGACGCCTAGAACTTTTGGTCCAACGACAGAGTTCTTCCCGGAAAGTGCCTGGATATCCTTTTCTGTGATCCGGTCCCATTCCTCCATCCCACTGGAAACCATAACGGCGACCTGCCATTGCACGGACCAAGGCACCCCATACTTGTCGAACCACTCGGTGTGCCTCTTCGAGTGAGCGATGATTGAGAAATCAGCTAGAGCTGCTTATAATATAATCGAAGGGTGGAACTCAGGGGTGTATCTTCAGGCCTTGAACAGGAAATAGAACAAACCTCTTTGTGACGACGGTACATAGCGGGAAGAAGAAGCAGCGTTCGTTCTTACTGCTGAGGGCTCGATCCGTGGAAAGATGCCAGGAGAACTTGGATGCGCAAATGGTTCCTCACACTCGAGGTCATCAGTGTCGTCCATCGCGGTTGCAATCGTGCCCGCGACAGTCCAGGACGAGTTCGCTTCGCTGGTGTCTATGTCGGAAATGGACATTGCATCATCGCTGTCGCCCGAATCTGGTGCATATTGGGCTCAGGGAGAGAGATAATGCAGTGGAAACAAAAGATGGAATACCTATTTTAATCAAAGACCACAAAGCCAGCAATCCCAATAATTAATGTCCGTCTAGGTGTGGGGAGTCGAGGATCTCACCTCTACGATCGGGCCGCTGGACTGGATCAAAACAGGTCAACTAAATTCTGGGATTAGAGAGGCAAGACATACATTTGAATGAGTCGTTCATTGATAGCTGGGGTAGAGCTGCGCCAGGGGTGGCCTCAACGTAACGATCAGCCTCTTCAACCTGGGTTGCATCATCAGTTTCCACCATGTGTAATATCGGGAATTGTTTGACACGGACTCACCACAGATAATGAAGGCAACACGAGAATATCTTCGTCCTCATGGTCGATAGTGGACTCGGCTGAATGCCAGGAGCGGGCATCCGAATCCGAATCCGAATCGGAAGGCTGGTCATCAAAAATCTCCATAGGATATTTAACCTTGCGCCGTTCATCGTTGGTTGGTGTAGGTTGATCCATAGAACGCTTGGTTGAAAGGAGACGTAGTAGCGTGCGGCGAGATCCACGGGACTGAGGAGTAGTGTTCGTAGTGGTGAGACGTGCGAGACCTCAGAGATAGAGAGGAGGCTGGCCGCAAGGTGAGCGAAGCGAGGTACGTGACTATTAACGGTGCTCCTTGATAACCCAGCGAAGGAGGACTCGAGAGCAAAATATAGCAAGCATGGTGGAAAACCACGTGTTGCGGGTAGAAGGTCTGAGGTCGCAGTGAGAGGACCAGAAGTTAAGCCCAAGCAGGAAGTGAAAGGAGCACGGATCGGAAAGTTCGGTTGCACACGTTGCCCCCCCCCCCTCGTTTGTGTGGACGCGGACTAGCAGCTCCTGGCGCTACTGTTGACGAGAACAAGTGAGGACTTTTTTTTTTCCCTGTTTGGATCTTCATGAGAACGACTGTTGATACGGTTCAGTCTCCGAACGCGGCACCACCTCGGTTCCTCACCTTGTCCCTCGCGCGAATTCGCTGCTTTTTGAATGATGTGGGGCCCAAGGGAATGGAGTAGCACTCGCTAATACCCCAGCAATAGAGTTTCTTTTGTTCACTCCGGCTTTTGGCAGCCGTGCGTGCACTTCCTCTGTCGAAACGATATAGGGAGGGGGGATAGAGATCTGGTGGCAACTACTGGCTTGTACGGACTAGAATGATCTAAAAAGTCGAGTCTTCTTGGATTGTCGAGGATGTGGAAAGGTGGGGAGATTTAAGGAAGCAGGCTTGAGAGGTCTCGGTGACTGTTGTCCGTAGAGAGATGAGATATTAGGCTGCAAGACTGGCACACCGCCTCTCCGTCTAGTAGGCCCTTGGGATGACCTGGGAAGCTAAATAGTCAGAAAGGGTGAACTACAGCAGACTGGAAGTGATGCAAATATTAAGCGCGAATTCACGAGGGCAGATTATTTACATGTCGAGTGGGCGGCGTGAGAATCAGGCCGCTTAGTCAGCCACGGCGCAGATCGACGCGGGAATCATGCGTCGCTTCTCCTCTAGACCTCCTCCTACCACCCGTTTCAACGTTGACCGTCCTTCAACGCTGACCTCTGCTTTAGGCAGTGACTCTGAGGCACACATAGGCTGTGGTTGGTGGTTGGTAGTTCATGTCGACCAGCCTCTCGATCCTGCCTGCAGGTTCCGACCGGGGCTGCAGGGCGTCTTCAACAACTCGAGAGCGGTGAGCGACAGCCTTCCTTCGACGCCCACCGCCTACCTGATCCCCTCTCTAGGGTTAGTGTACTGTTGGTGGCCTACGCTGAGCTGTTCGGTATGTGTAGAGACAGCGATGACTACTAGCGAGTGCTGATTTCGCCGCTCCTCTTAGTCTCACTCGGCGCGGCTTGGGATGCTCTAATGACGACCCACCAAGTCTGCCGCGTAACTTGGACGGAGCCGCGGTTAAACTCTTGAGGGCATCGTAGATAGACTCCGGGTGCTTGGTGCCACTTCGCATCAACGCGTAAATTCCCGATGCTCTTGCTTCTTCCGGGCAGCGATGTTCAGCACGGGTGCTGAGATCGAATCGTCCCGAGGCCCGCTTCACCACCGCCCATCTTCCTTCATGGTCTCGTTTCCTCCGCTCATTCACCTTTCTGGTCTCGGTCTCGTCCTTCCCCTCTCCTCTATCCTCCCCCGCCGCGCGCTTCGCTCCTTTTTTCTCTTCCGGGTTCTGTGGCTCTTGACCTGCAGGGGTCAAGTACCCCAAGTTGCGATGCGCACCCGATGGCTGAACCTTGTCTCGACGCAAGGATTTGCGGGGCTCTTAAGTCGTGCACGTGCCTCCTCGTGGCAAGCCCTGGGCAACGTTCTCCTCAGTGGAGAGCGGCAGAACCGTGCACGCACTCATGTTCAGTTCATTAGGTTTATTGGCGGTGATGTTGGATATCCATCCATTGTCCATTCTTTTCGATTTTGCCTTCCTTTCCGGTGGGCGTGATGAGCGGTGAGCGTCGCCCTTCTTCCAACGCGCACCAATCTACCCGATCCCCTCTCTAGGGTTCGTGTACTGTTGGTGGCCTACGCTGAGCTGTTCGGTATGTCTCGAGACAGCCACGACTCGACCGAGTGTTGATTTTTTCTCCTCTTAGTCTCACTCGGCGCGGCTTAGGACTCCATAATGACGACCAACCAAGTCTGCCGCGTAACTTGGCCGGAGCCGCGGTTAAAATCTTGAGGGCGTACGCATTCTCGTAGTATTTGGTCTCGGGTGTTATATTTATAGTTATCAGATAGCGAGTAAGATGCTGATTATAATCCAGTGCGACGCGCGAGTGACCCGAATTCCAAATGGAGCAGAGAACTTGAGCACCATCGTCTCAACACATGGTTGAAATCACTATCCATGATTAAAACACACCTATCCATGTAAAAAAAAAAACATCGGTATGGGATTATATCATTGGCCCCTAGAACCAAACTTCACGCCCTTGGTTGGGCATGCCCTTAGTGCTGTAGTGACTAGCGTAAGAGAGATGACGGTAATTATTGGACTGTCTACTGTAGGACTTCGTTAGGTGTCGTAGGCGGCTCGGGGCGCGGGATTTCAAGTTGGGCCGTCGAACTCGTCCAAAACATGTTGTAAACATAAAACCACCGAAGATCCCTGACGGCTCGTCTTCCACTTCTTCGCTGCCCTGCCTCCTCAGGAATGCCCCACCCAGAGACAGTACGACGAAAACACGCTCAAAAGCGCGACCGAGTTCTGTTCTTTACATCGAAAAAGTTAGGACCCCGACCTCTCGACGAGATCATCGAAGTCTTCCCAGGCAATTACCGGTAATTGCATGCGACATAGACGTAGCCCTGAATATGGAAAGCTAACCATAACACATCATAAAGCCCAAAAGCGAAGGTACTTTCTGGATGGCTCAACGATGACAACAGGCAGCGATACGTTGTCCTCTTCCATACCCCGAATGCCTGTCAGACCGTCTACGATCGGAAGCATATATCGGACTTCTACAAATGGACTTCCAGGAAGTATCAGAACTTTACGTTAGAGGCCAAGAAACACTCGAGTGATGCGCTTAAAAAGTTGAGAAGGGAAGAAGAGGAGATGCTTCAGGCTGTCGCTCAGATCGGTAACCCCTCCTTCGAACCTCGAACTATAAGGATTTTATTGACGCTACCCCGACCCATAACTTGCAGTAAGTTACGACGTGGCGATATCTCACTGCCCATCTCCTCTTGCACGCATCACGCCGAACTGGCTTCTCATATCTCCGCAATTGCGAGATCAATTGGACAGCGTTTTCGGAGCTACTTTTGATGTAAGTGATCTCGGAACGGCTATCGTTACGATTCACCGCAATTCAACTCCTACCCCTCTTCCAAGGGTGTTGGGATCAGAGTTGGATTGGATGAGTTCGGCTTCCCGTCGAACCACATCTGGGTGAAAACCCCCCTTCCTGAACCTCGTACGTTGTACTCGACTACTATTTATATGATCAGTTCTCATCCATACCCATTCGTCGGGTCTTCAGCAAAAGGGCCGTATATTCCTCCACTATCGGCGCCAGCCCCTCCCCGATACCTGATCGACTGAAGCTCAACACCCACCTTCGAACACAACCTCTTCACTTTGCTTCTGCCTTGTTCATTTCCAGTTCCTACCCTTATCCTCAGCTCTACATTCTGGTTCCACCCTCCATTCCTTTTCCGGCATTGCTTTGCATTAGTCATCTCATTGCTTGTCCAAACCCACCCTTTTAGCCTTTGATGTTCCGCCATCAAGTTTCCACACGCTTGGGTGCTATCTACTAGTTCCCGAAACACCTTCTGCTTCAAGTCTGACTTCTCATGTACGCCCTCGCGAGCTTCGGCAACCATCGTTGAATCCACCAACTGAATACAGCGTTAACCATCACTGATTTATTTAGAGCTGGCATGCTTGTGCTGGCTCCTGGAAATGTTGCGAGTCATACATCCCTTGCATCAAACGTCCAACCGTCAACCAACTAGACAAAACGAAAACTCCGAGTCGACCCCTCTCCTCCTCGCACATTGTATTTCTGCCCCCCGTGCTGCGGCAATATTCGTAAAATGTGCCCTTTAGATAGTCTGAATAACGAGGAGACTGCTCAGGTTATCCCTTGTGCGGTGGCAGCCAGTGCTAGCCACTAGTAGGCTGCCCAATTAACTACGCACGCAATTCAGATATGTCTCCGAAGAAGCAGCGCCTGAATTGAGAATTCCATGCTAGGACGGAACGAGCATAATTGATTGTCTCATGGGTCGCTTGATATGTGTCTCCAAAACCGCGCGAGCCACGGCTTAACCTTTGCCTCAACCATTTCCTACGAGAACAGGCGAAGCAAATAGTATGGAGTACTAGAAACTCTCGCGCAGCTAGCTGCAAACATGACCTTAGATGGACAAGGTCGTTAGCCTTGGCATTCCCTGGGCTGTAAGTGCGTGTTTGACGAACTACCTAGATCTTCCCTGAGTGGTGCGACCATTCGTTTCCATACAATCCTTTCCTCGGGGTGAGCAATGCCAAGGGGATCTATATTACGAAGGTTACCGCTAGCAGGGACCAGGGGGACAAGAGTCCATCGATAAACGCCCAAAGGACACACAGCCACCCCGAATCGCTGATAGGGGATTCGACTCCCAAAGAATATAAATATAATACGATTGACAGGGCATTTGTATCGAACACCTTCAGCGGCACTGCTCCACAAGACTGGTGTGTAAGCTGTCATTTTGAGAGCAATTCGCGATCCTGGTCTTCAAGTATTTGGTCACACATGGAGAACGTACATAGTCATCAAGGAACCTCTAACAATTATCACAGGCCTTTCCACGACAAAGTTCATCCAGTAAGAGGTCATCCTTCTTGCTTCGGGCATTAAAGGAGCTCATTACAGCCGAACCAGAGCGCAATGTTTGAATCTCTACCCACATATAGAATCGATCAAAACAGTATAAAGACTGCTGGCCTAGAAGTCGTCCCCAAAAAAGGGGGCCATGCGGACGTTGAGCTTGCCACATTTTCCCCGATCTTGCCCTTCCAATTACCCACGAGCGACGCTCCTCAATACATTGCTGTGAGAAAAACGAGATTCGAAGCCAACGCAGATGACCAGCGAGTACGCGCTGTGAGCACAACCACACCAGCCTCCCGTCCACCTCCTCCTCGGACTAACGTTCTCCCTAGCGTTTTGCGTATGAGCTGGATATCTTGGTGAACGTCTCCCATGAGAACATCGTTAAATTGATTGGGTTCGTTGAGAGCGCTAAAGATCGCATAGCATGGATGGTCTTCCGCTGGGAAGAAAATGGCAATCTTCGGGAATTCGTTAGTTCGGCCGAGTGGGAGATACCAGAACGCATCTCATTGGTGAGAAGTCGGCTTCGCTCGGCTCCTCACTGGTATTGACAAACATATTTTAGATAAGCGATGTCGCATCCGGGCTCGAGCACTTGCACTCCAAAGATCCTCCAATCTGTCACGGAGACCTCAAATCGGCAAGCAGACAGACAAAATTCTATTCTTAACGATACTAACACAACGGGAGATTTAGTTAAACATTCTTGTCAGCTCTGAAAATCGAGCTATGATTACCGACTTTGGATCAGCCCGAGTTTTGCCAATGTCGGATGAAACCAACGCAACGAGTCAAAAGGACCCATTCCACGAGCATCGACGGGACACAAGCATGAAGGAAACGAGTAACCTTTTACGGGTCGAGGCTGATGAGTCGGCTGCGATTATGACCATAACGGGGCCCGATTGGACCATGCGATGGGCTGCCCCCGAGCTCCTTACCGAAGGTCCACCCAGTTTGGCTAGCGACATATGGGCTTTTGGATGGATCTGCTGGGAGGTAATTATGGTGATCTGTGGGCAATACGTACTAACTGTCTTCCACGGGTTCCTGGCAGGTCATGACCGGTCAATTTCCCTTTGAGGATGTCAACTACGTGCCGGGCGTTATAGCCCGCATCATTCAAGGCAAACTTCCCCAAACTAATGACCAGATCTATCTGGCTCAGGTCCGAGAGCTATGCACGCTCATGTCGAGTTGTTGGAAAGCAACTGCCTCAGGCCGACCAACGGCCGAGAGCTGTCGGAGAAACCTCAATTGGATGGTGAGAATCTGACCCAAGTTCACGGATAACCTTTTTGACCCATTATTCCAGACATCGATTGTACCATCGTCTGGTCGAATGACCGCGAGCTCCCAAACTCATTCCGTCGAGCTTCTCCAAGCTATCGGGAGGACCCACTTTCAACATGGCAGACTAAGGGAAGCAACTCACCACTTCAGCAAGTCACTAGAAATTGCCCGCCAGGCCAAAAACGATTTAGGAATTGCCGAGGCAGTCTATGGACTGGCAGACATCGCCCACGGCGAGCTCGATTCCTCCGAGGCGGTATCGCTCTACACTGAAGCTCACGCAATTTTTTCACAAGTTGGACACCATTTCGGAGTTGCGAGGGCAGCAGAACGACTCGGGAGCATCTTTAGTGGTCAAGGATTCTACTCTAAAGCGGAGTCCCTGCACCACGAGGCACAGGACATTTACGACCAGGTCGAAAGCCTTCCAGGGCTTGGGAACTCCTGCCTTGCCCTTGGTACACTCTATCGCCTTCAGCATAAGGACTCCAAGGCAGAGTTATCTCTGACCAGGGCCCACGGGATCTTTGTTCTTTTGGAACAGAGACGCGGTGTTGCAAACGCAAATATTGAACTTGGCCGTTTATATGGCTCTCAGGGCCAGTACGCCAAAGCTGAGAACTTGCTCATGGAAGCACGAGAGCTTCACGAACAAATAGGAGATCGTTTGGGTCTGGCAAATGCGTTGTGCGGCCTGGGTGAGGCGTATTATGTGCGGGAGGAGTACGAGGCTTCAGCAGCGCTCTTCGCTCAAGCCAGGGATACATCCACTCTTGTCAATAACCAGTTGGGTATTGCGCATTCGGCCCTTGGGCTGGGAGACGTTTATCGAAAACAAGAGAAATACATCAATGCCGAAGCTTGCTACATCGAGGCTCAAAACACGTACAGCCAGATGGGGAACCACCTTGGTATCGCGGAGTCGAGTTACCATCTCGGCGAAGTCTGTTGCAGACAAGGCTTGTATCATAAAGCGGAGGCCGCGCTTTCCGAATCCAGGGACGCGTATGCGCGAATAGGAGATCACAGTGGTTTAGCGAATACCATCCGTGGTCTGGGTCACGTCTATCGACAGCGGGGTGATTACGCCGAGGCTCAAATAGCTTTCGCCGAGGCTCGAGAGCTATTTGAGAAAGAAAGAGACAGGAATGGCACAGCGGAGTGTACTTTCGGATTAGGAGATGTTTATCATCGGTTGGACAGAGACTCTGAGGCTCAAGCATTGCTGTCCGAGGCCCAGGATATCTACATCCAAACCGGGAACCAATCTGGCGAAGCAGATGTCGCTGCAGTGCTGGGCAATGTCTACAGAAGTCAAAATGACTACCTCAGAGCTGAGATGTCATATGTAACCGCCATCGAGATTTGTTCAAGGCTAGGGAGGGAACACTTGAAGGCGGACGTTTTATACGATCTTGGATTGCTGCGAGGTCGGCAGGAGCGATTCATCGATGCAGAGAAATGTATCCAAGACGCATGTGTCATCTTTCGCGAACTCGGTCTGGACAATGAGGTTTTGGGTTGCGTTCGGCTCCTTGAAAAGATACAGGAAATAATTAGAAGTGCCAGTGAAGAGGATGCCCTACTGGACTAGATAGAGCGCCTTGCTCGTCGCGCACGTTCACTGGTCTCCAATCATCCTTCTTAATCTATAGGCTACTTCTCCCCAATGTACTGCTACAGATAGATAGCATCTGCTGGTTTGCACCGTTTAGACTCTAGTTCAACACTTCTCTATGCGCTCTTACCTAAAATGGTCAGATGGTCATAGACAAATCTTCGGGGTGACTAAAACAGTTTCCGATTTCATCTGGAGCCATTCTATAGCGATTCCTAGAGAGGAGTGCCTGAAACTTCGTTACGGCAGAGGCGTCGCATTCGGCTGATTCGGTCAACCCCACACAAGAAGCAGGCTGAACTCGAGTAGTCTTGAAATACATTAACGTTCTCCTAAAATATGCGACGGGTCTCGGCTAGTGATAGTTGCCATAGGGGGTAAATGAGTTGTTGTGGGAGCCTCGCGGAAAACGTGCAGCAGTGGTGTGAAATTCCAGCCTGAACTGTTTTCACTCCTACCACACTCCTCCCTCGCCGAACCACAATCGAAGCTTCGCTA
>WSTY01001559.1:0-10005 GCA_019633465.1 Tulasnella sp. 417
GGGCATTTTCTCGCGTATGCTACGCAGCATCATTCAGTCTCTCGCGGTGGTGGCGCTCCGTAGAGTCAAGCAATCTTTCTTAAATGCTTGGATGCAGGATGAGCATATTTGCGGGGTGAGAGGTAACAGTGCATTGAACTTGAATGCACCGCTACTTTGCGTTAGCATTGAGGTCACATCTCACGGGGTGCCCTCAGAATGCAGTCTCTCTTTCTTTCACGCCATTGTAGAATGCACGTTTTGTGAGTTTCACGGGACTGTATTCTACAGAACAATCATGTACGGCTGTAGAAACGGGGAAAGCCCGCAAATTGCGGTGATCGGTTGACCCCTATCACCGAATAACCGGGGGAGTGCCGTGTTATATCCGAAACGTTCAGCAGCCCGTCAGGTCAATAAGCCGGGCCTTGGTCGATCTTATCAAATGCCCAATCAGTGAGGGCCCATGGGATACGCACCAAATACTACGCTATCAGCAAGGGAGCAAGGCAAACACTCAACGACCTACACGAGCTCACGCTCAATTCAACCTTGACTCTGTGGATCAACACGAACAGCAGTCATCGGTGTGCGGGATCCTCCAGTCCCGGAATACAAGAGAAACCGAAAATGCTCTCAAGCCTGACGACGGTCCGTCATACTGTTATAGGAAGAGAACAAGGTATATAAGATACAGTTGTCGTCGCCTGCGGTGAGCACGGCTGGGTTAAGTTGCGGGGCAACTCGAGTCGAGAAACCGAAAACGACATCAGCAATCCTGAGATGTGGAAGAAAAAAATCATCAAAACCCGATAGTTGGATCAGTCGGGAGGAATGGAACGCCCTGGGCATCCAAGGCTGAGCGTGGATTGGGCGATTAGGTCAGCAACGTCAAGGAAAGACAGCAATGCTTGAGCCTGCTCACTATTCTGCCACACCGTATTCCCCCACCATTTGAGAACAATAGTCCCGTCCTTCGGAAGCTGGAGAATAAGAAAACATATTAAGACCCCTAAGGATGTCCCTACACCCCCAGAGAGAGAGGTATTAGTTCCGACATGAAGTCGGGTGACTGGCGAGAGCTGACCGGACTAACCCGCATCTAATGCACCGGACAAGATATAATTATACCTTGCCCAGAGAAGGGGTTTCCGTCTTCGCATATACCATTCTGGTTGGAAGTGCGACGTTGAGAATTCTCCCGCCGGTTCAAGACAATGGTCCTCGATCGACTCACGAGTAACGAGCCCAACAAAGAACGAAGAAGTGTAATTAATGCCGGTGGCCGGAGGGGTAGGGACGCAGGCCGTAAAGGCCACTGGTATATTAAACTTCCGAAGCGAACTGTTGGGCCGGAACTGGCACCAGCACCATATTAGCACCGGGAGCATGGTTCCGGCAATGAGGGCATAGATTTCGCCATAATACACCCCTCCTTTCCCGAATTGCCTCTTCGGTCCAATCAAGCCCCTATAGTACGTGACTCAGTACTCGAAGAACAGAAATAGGCCCGATGATATGGCGATAACAAACCAGATAATCGACGCCGTGTAAAATATTTGATTCTGGGCACAAATAAGTCTTGCAGATTGATTCGGTTGGCAAACATCTTGCACACCAGCGAATATGAGAATCTTGACCCAAATTTGAATAAATGTGGTCAAGGTAATCCCGACGACCTGTACTACAGATTGCAATAGACCCAAAAGGGAGTCAATACCGCAAACCTCTCACTGGCGCACCACAACTGAAACCCACCCATAAAGCGGGATCTTGGTGGTATTTTCATGTAATGTCCTAACTTTGTAGCCCTCACAAAGGCATTATTGATAACGAGACCTTGCACGACATATACCTTGAACACCTTGAGAGAGAAAGTCAGTGGTAAACACGATAGGATAAAGCCAAGAAGCTGTACCATATTCACGAAAGGTCGTTCCTGCCAAAGTGCGCCAGATATTATCTGAGCAATGAGGTTCACCGCAGGGGTCTGTCCACTGACTGCCGATACGTAGCCCACCGGTATGACCCATATGGCCGCGAGCAGTATAGCCAGCAGGATTGCTACCAACGGAAGACCAAGCGAAGGTTGAACCTGTTAAGCAAGCCATATCGATTGAAATCTGGTTCGGTTCGGAATCCCGAGGAAATCCCACCTTCGTGGTCCCAATGGACAGGGCGAGCGACACCATCAACACAACCCCATACCACCACCACGGAATGACAGAGTATCTCCGCATCAATCGAGCGTGGATGTCATCCGGCGTCTCTTGGGGGGGTTTTCTCCGGATGAAACCCCAAATCTTTGGCCAATAGACCAGCAGCGTATGGACCAAAGTCGCTGGTGGACCAGCAAACGCCAACAGATACGTCATAGCGAAGCCGATCGGTAAGTATACGGGAGAGTACTGCTCGTACGCAGTCGAATTGAACCTCAATGTTTCGAGATCGAGGACCCGACTGACGTTGTATGGTTGGGCAAATCGATCATATCCCAGGCCGCCGAAGATGGGAAGATGGGCACTCTTCCACGTCTGTTGGGAATATGCCATGTATCAGCAAACTTTTTCCCGGACGCTCTTCTCTCCGGTCAACGTACATTAGTATAATACAGAATCGGTACAATAATCCAATAAAAGAGGACGAATGTGCCGAATACATGGACCTGTGCCCAGAACGGAGTCGTCAGAGGCAATACAGCCGTATTGATCTGGGCCCAATCGAGGGTGATCATGCTCATCCCTAGGCCGCTGACGACTCCAAACAGCTGGTTGACAATCACGTTCTCTGAAAATGAGTGACACCATTTTAGTTCAATACGGCGTATTCGGGATGCAGAAACAGCTCACTCGGGAAGATCCAGCACAAGAATGAGAAGTAAGAAAGAGCGATGAAAATATATCCTGTAGTACCCGAATAAGTCAGCACTGCCGTTCGTCTTCCGATGGCTCAACGTACCCGGGAAGAATGCCCAAATACCTGCCGTAACCGCCACGACCGCGAAGAAGGTAACTTGCCTAGGCCCTTTGTGATTTGAATACGCATCATCTCCGGCATGAAGGGCATTGAATGTGGCACACATAGCCAACTCAGTCGGCCAAATGGCTGAAGCAGGCCAGACTAGTAGGTGATCGCAAAGTCCAACTAATCCTAACCCTAGTATCTGTGAGGAAAAGATGAATAGGAAGTGGAATCTATATGAGGATACTATGGGTCAGTCACGCAACTAAGAGGAAACGTCGAACATTTACCCGGTGCTCAAAGCCTGATGATATCTCTTCTCCCATGCCATAATGACAGCCATCGCGTATGGAGCCGCGCAGGCGTCCAATGTCAATGTACTAAGCATATACATGAGGGTATGCTCCTTAATATTGAACGGCCCGGGGTTCAGACTGAACTCGTAGCCAGCCGCGGTCCATGTACGAAGAGGGAGGATCTTCTCAAGCAGCTTCCCACCAAGCCAAGCCAATATACTACATGGTCGGCTCTCAGGACGAGTTCACTTGTTTGCAGAACCAAGATAACTCACACGCTTACTGGTCTACCCCAGTACGGTGAGGGATACCGAAGAAAAAAGAACATCTCCGCGGAACTCAGGATTAGGCAGAGACTGATTCCGACGAACCACATCCGGAATGTTAGGCACGGCATCTCGGGATCGTCCACGTTTGACACGGATGCTCGAACTTCCGGGAACGGCGAGTCCTCATCTTCCGCGTGATTCGGCTCCTCAATCGTCTCCTGAACACCAACTTCCCGACCTTCGGTGAACCACGCCCCTGGCCTGAAAACAAGAGTTATTAGTGAAATGTGGGACCCAGGGTTTAGAGGAATATACTTTTCCGTCTCGCTGAATGATGCAGTGAACCCTCGGGGCATCTCAGACGATGAACCCGGAGGGGATGAAACGGACAAACCAGGCTTTTGTGCATCGCCGCAACTCTGGAATGAGTGGGTCGACGGAGGAATCCAATGCCTGGCAAAACCTGTGCCGTTCGAGGACGGAGCGGATGATGACGAAGCCGTCAACCCCTCCCTCCCAACCCGCGACGGTGGCCCCGCAACGGCTTCTGAAGGTGGACCAAAGGCAAACTGAAAGTTGGAAAATAAGCCCGCACTTCGTTGTCGGCCCTCCTCTCGATGATGCGGTAAAGCAGGCTGAGATGAACGTCCAGTGGGGAACCGACCTTGATATGGTGTGGCTGGCGTTGCCGGAAATGACGATGACGGAGCCGTAGAAGACGTGGTGAGTGTGGGGGGGAGAGGGGTGGAAGGATTTCCATCCCGTCCGAGTCCCTGGGGAGAGAAGTCTTGGGGTTCTGCTGGATGAGGTACCGACGTGAACTGGACGCCCGACTGGCTGAAGATTGCTGGGCTGCTCAATGGAGGTCGATGAACTTCCGTCGTCTCTCTTGTGTCTGGCTGTCCGTCACCTGCCGGGCGAGTGTGCATTAGAGGAGGGGAAGTTGGTGATGTGTGAGTGCTTTGTTGCCAGCAAGTAATTTCAGGGGGTGGGGTCCCTCGCCGGGGTACACAATGGATAACTTTTATAGTTGTCTTGGGCTCAACTGCAGATGATTGGCTTTGCCAAGCACAATCAGCGTGCCTGACGGCGCTGGCCAAACCGAAGCTGACGAAGCAGAGAGCACCAGCCAATGGCCAAGTTGCCGGGTCACGTGAGTGAGTCTGAGCTCGAGTTGGCAGGATCTGATTCCAGAAATCTCCCGCCGATCGCCGAGGGTGCCAGCTCAAGCGGTCTACCGAAAGAAGAAACAACACATCTTTGTGGAGAGGGACGGAGGGTGGGGAGGAAAAGTGAACGAGGAGGTCGGAACTTTCGAGGACGAGATGAGGATCCAAAGTACATGAGAGGGGATGCGGTTAAGTGCACGAAATACCGTCACAAAGTTGTACGTACAAGGGGAACTAAAACAATTGTCATCACCCTTTGAAGCCACCACATCTGAACTTGGTGGAGCCGGAGTTGGAGCGAACGGGCCCTCAACCAGACTTGTTTTATGTTTTCTTCGTCGCTTCAGACTTTCTCTCCACCGATCACCAACCCGGGGCGGCTTCCGATTCCCTCGCAAGAAGCAGGGGTCTTGGTGGGCTTTCGGCTGTTCCGAGTGTGAGTGTCCACAACGATTTCGATAGCATCGAGGATGATGTAGCATCCGATGGCTGTTAAGCAAGTGATCGGAGTGACGGACGTGAACTGGGGCAGCGGAGTTGGGGATGTGGAGAGAAATGACGTTAGGTGCCCGGGCCTAGGTTCCTCCGCGGAAGTCGGAACCGCGAGGAACACCGAACGTAGAGTTGGTGGTATGTGTATGCACTCCGTCCGGATATGGTGAGGGTATGGGAAGACTGCGGGACGATTTGGCGGCGCTCTGCCGTCGTCGTTCCTCTTGGGTTTGCTTGCGGTCCCCGATGACTTCCTTTCTCTTCTCCTCCAAATCGACCCACTGTAACCCGACATGCGCTTCCTTCAACCACCAGCACCAATACGCACACCTTTCAGGCTTTTAACCCGCGTAGATGGCGAGGAGGCCTATCCCCGTGTTGATGCTTTGCTTGACCATTAGGCCATTCCTTGCCGCTCAACAGATGGCCCTACAGCGCCCATGCTTCGGGGCCAGTGAGGGCTAGTCGGAGGGTTGGTATACGTGGTGGAAAGATCTGCAATCCAAAGCCGAGGACAAATAGAGGTCGAGCTTCGTCCGGAACCACAAGACCTAGTAGGCCCCATGAGACGTCCTTGAAGGATAGGGCCTTGAATAAAAAAAGGCCAAAGGGCAGTGAGTTAGGGAAAGAGAGGAGAAGGAGAGGAGGAGAAGATGTCGCCGGCTGGTTTGGCCATGTGATGTGGCGCGGGTTTGGTGAACGCGTCGCCGTTGTTGCCTCAAGGGCCTACCACAGCTCCCGCCCCCACTCCAGTCTTCCCGACGAAGACCTTCAGCCCTAGGAACGCCTTCAGCCCCAGGAAGGCAATTCTCGTCGTTCCCCCAACTTCGGTTGCCGTGTTGCACCAAAACAACGGGGGCCTATCATCTGCGTTCCCTTGCCTTCCTTTTACGGCGCAACTTCCCCGACCGCCATTTCTTTGCTCGATCATCCCCGTTTACTGTACCCTTACCTCTCATTGTAGACCGGCCGATTTCGATTTCGGCCACCGTCCAAGTGGCTCTCAACCACGCAGTCGCAGAGGTGGGCGATGCCATCGCCAACCTCAACTTCCTCGGACCTCAGCTGCCTTCGAAGGCTCTTTGCCACTGGTGGCGAAAGTGTTCGGATCGGTTGATCAACGGAACGAAAATAGTCTTCACCTGCGGCTTAGCTTTTCTTGCATTTTGCCTAACCCTGGTTAAGTGGCAAAGTCTCCATCGTCGTCGCGGGCAATATAGGGTGCGTAATCTTCACCATCTCATCTGGGGCGCGGTCGCTGAGGTTGCTTCGTGACACAGGCCAACATCGAACCTTCTCGGACGGTCATCAAACGGCGAGCCCCTAGAGTCACCAACCCATCGTGCCACCAAAATGCCGCCGCGACGAGTGGTAGGATCGGGGCAGGCTCTCAGAGATCCAACGCTGTCTTGGCCTCACCTCCGCCGGCTGAAAGTGTACCGACCTTCAAACCAGCAGAAATCCTTGCAGTCGCGACCACCACTATTCACCAGCCTCACCCCCGCCCTGCGACCATCAACAACTTAGTTCAAACTCTGGAGCTCCTTGCCCGCGTCGAACCGGAAGCTCAGGAGGGAGGAGTTCAGTCCGAGGGCAACCCGTGGGCCGACCAAGGGTGCCGCCACAACGGGGTCGAAGCCACTTTTGGCCCTCCCTCAGGCTCACGGACCGCCTCCCCAGAGCCTGAGAGCTCCGTCTCTGATGACAACGCCAACGTCGGCGAAGCCACTCTCATCCCTCTCCCTGGCTCTCCCCATCCCTCGGTCGACCCCATCGCCTCCTCAAGCCGTGACTTGAACAGGGAGAGCCGAACGTACCAACTTGTCGCCAATCTCTACTCCCAACACGCCGCCGCCCGCGCAATGCAGCGCGAACAGGCCAACGTCGACGAGCCCACCCTCGTCCCTCTCCCCGGCTCTCCCTATCCTCCGGCCGAATCCGTCGCCTCCTCAAGCCGGGACTTGAACAGGGAGAGTCAAACCTACCAACTGGTCGCCGATCTCTACCAACAACACGCCGCCGCCCCTGGAACGGTACGCGAACCTGTATCCAGAGCGGAGGCCACAGCGGTTTGCTCGCAGTTGGGAGCGCGGATACATGGTCTGATAGCGCAAGCTCGGGAACGCAACCCTCCCTTAGATTGAGCCGGCGCTAGGGTAGACCTCGAGGAGGCAAGGTGCTGCCAAGGAGGACGAAGCGGAACTTATCCAGAAGGAAGCGGACCGCTACAAATCACTAGCACCAACTGTCAAATTCTCCCCATCCTCCACCGCTTCCAAACATCAAAAATCAAGATAACATAAAAAGAAAGAAAGAAAAAAACTAAACTGAAAGAAAGAAGAAAAAAACTTTATTCAATTCTCGATCCCGCACTGACCACCGTTCGCCAGGATGTCCCCACTCGTTCCCGTGTCCACCATTCCCGACCTTCCAACCCAAGCCTTCAACTCGAAAACGGAAACGAGCCAAGTCGAATCGGACAGCGGGCGACAGCCTATTTTGCGCCTCTCAAGAAACCATAAGCTCGGCTCTCCAGGCGATGGGAGCATCCAGTTAAGTATCTTTTTTTCTGTCGCCTGGTTGAAGCCCCCAGTACGGCCTACCAGGCGTACCGTAGCGCCAAGGGGGAACTAAGAAAGCGTTCCACACCTCGTGATCAGCTACGGTGCCCGAAACCGCTGACTGTGGAGGGGGGTTTGGACCTTTCCTTTCCTTCGGGGAGGTGAGGTCTGCAAACCCCCTTAGGCGAGCGTGGCAGTCGCGACATGCGAATGTCCACGTTCCCTACCATGTGTAGTGGGGGAAACCCCCATGGCTAGGTGATAGCAGGCGGGCCGGATGCTCTTTCGAGAGAGAGGGTAAGTAGGTTATCTGCCGTTGAGCGAAACGGTTTGGTTCGGACTCCCGTTTTTCGAGTCGCTAGTCTGAGTTGGGGGTAAAGGAGCAGCGGATGCGCTCGTTTGAGGATACCCTGGTGGAATCGGTTGCATCAACTTCCTCCCATCTTGTTTGCTTGGTCATTCATCTGAGGGTTTCGTTTGGTTCCTTTCCTTTGACTCGTGTGCTGTTTCCTGTCGTCTGGTCAGCTCTCTCTCGCTCTCTCTATGGTATATATTTATAGAAATAAATTATTTATTCACCTTCTACAGCTGAATACTGCATATAGATGAGAAACAGGGGGGGTGGTAAATCTCGCTGCACTGTCAAGCGATGCATGCATGTTTTGAGAGGGTTACGCCAGTGCAGTCCACACCGTGATCAAATTGTGGCAAAATCGACCGTATCCCGTTCAGGCTTAGAAGAAGTGAAAGAGAGTTAAGGGAAGGGAATTGCTTGCCGGACGGCTGCTGGCTTAAATAGGTTGGTTCCTTGGGATTTCGGCCACGTTCTTTGATGGAAAGAAAGGAATCGGGGTCAAAAATCGTGATGGTTGTCTATAATAATAATGAATCCTTGAATCTAGTATATTCAATCGTTAACGCAACTGTAATTGAACGTCTCCGAGTCTGGGGATCACTATGGTCTTGGCGACGACGGAGGTAGCCTTATGTCCGGAAACCTAGCTGGGACAAACTTGGTGGTGGTTTCAACATCGACTATGTAGATCAACACGAACAGCAGCCGTCAGTACTCGTCCAGTCCTGGAATACAAGAGAAACCGAAAATGCTTGAAAGCCTGACGACGGTCCGTCACGCTCTCAAACCACTACATGTCGCTGGCATTGCCGGACCCAACGTAAAACAAAAAAGGCCCCACGGCCGGAAACTCCGAATTAGGCGACGTTGCGGCATGAAGATCTCCATTCGCAGTTACCGCGTCTCAAGATGTCAAGTCCCCGCATTGCCTCGGTCAGCAATACTCACGCACATCTGCGTCCTCTACCCTCCTCTACCAAACCCCATCCGACTGCTGCAGCACCGCCTCGTTGAACGACAAACTGCGAAAATCGCAGTAGATCATACACATAACCCTATTCACCATGCGTGGGCAGATGCCAGAGGAGAAATTTGGGCTTGTGTGTCGGCAACCTCGAGGGATCACGAGGCAATGTGTAGCCACGGAGAATCTCGCCCAGCGCCTCCATAAAAGGCCTTGTGCATGTCGATCTCTTTTGCCCAGAATCAGCAATCTTCAGCAACTCGCACATGTCAGCAGTTCCTCCTTCATACACTCCCATCACCTCTCAAGCCCCAGCCTACGCCGCTCCCTCTGCGGTAGCCGGCGGTGGTTCAGATCCACTTCCTGAATACGACGGTTCCAACGCCCCTCCAAGCGCATTCGTTCATGCACCAGGCATAGATGAGAAGCTGCCCAATCATTTCAAGATCAACAGCCAATATGCCAAGGCTCAGGTTCTGCCCTCAGACCTTCAAGCACATCTCGTCTTACTCGGTGCTTTCTGTTGAACGACACACTGGGAGGTTCTTTAGTACAACGTAGCTTATGTATTCGAATAGTAATAAAAGAGTTAAAAGGGATAAAACGTTACCTGGGAGGTTCTTTAGTACAACGTAGCTAAAGAACTCCCAAGTCCAAAACAAACGCTACTTAAACAGGTACGGACAAACACGTACAAACTATCTACTTTAGACAACACTCCCACTCGTGGAGTCCGTACCAGGAGGAAGAGGTGTTACAAGATGAGAAGAGAATTTAGAGAATAATTCTGTACCTAGAGGTTTCGTGAATATATCTGCGATGTTTTGTTTGCCGGGGCAATACTGTACGGTGATGTCCTTTTCTTGTTGGATTCGTTCTCGGACGTAGTGGTAGACGCGTTTGACGTGTTTAGCCCTGCTATGGTCACTGACGTCTTCGGCGAGGATTAGAGATGCGTC
>WSTY01001560.1:0-10005 GCA_019633465.1 Tulasnella sp. 417
AGGCTTTACGCTCATTCTGACGCCAGGTTAGAGGCCGTAGGACCTGGATCAAGTAGCGTTGGAACGTCCCCAAAGCTCGGTCACCCACATCCGCTCCTTCTCCATCTTCATCGTTTTCCTCAACGTCAATTCGTCACCACTGCCCCTCACCTACCTATTCCATCATGCTTGACTCTTCCGTCTCCCTCGGAACCTTCATCAAGACTGGCCGGAGTGTTCAGATTAAGAAGCGCCGAACAGCTGTTTGGAACGTCCCCGAGCAGGAAGTTACGTTGGGCTACAATTGGTGAATCTTGAAGGGAGCTCGAGTGGCGGGGAAGAAGAAATGGCTCGGGGTCTTACCCGTAGGGAGCTTGGACCAGTTCCACCCCCGCGGCGGCATCGTCCGGCTCATCAAGAGGCCGCTGTTCAACGTCTTCGCCGACCCACCTCCGACGGGGACGACGGTGTACTTTGGTCCAGCCCTGCAAACCCTACGGATTGGCGCCCCGCGTGGATGGGCAAGGAGGAAGCGTGGGTCCGGGGGCATACGATCCGGTCACCTTGACGGGGGAAGCTGCGTATGTTCGTGGGCGTTGCCAGTTCGTTAGGATGTTGAGCGAGTCCAGCCTGAGTCAAGATGTACGTTTGGTGGGGCGCGTGTACTATTGCGGGTATGGATGTTGACGTTTTCCTTGGCCAGTTGACCGATGTCGTTCGAGAGGCTCCAGGACGTTTGAAGCCGTTTAGGTTCTCTTCGTCGACGTCTACCGCCGCTATGGGATCCGTCAGCTTGCCGTAACATCTGCAATCCGCATCGCGCTGGACGCATTCAGCTCGAATGACATGTCTCCGCCGGACCGCTGAGCCGGACGCAACGATTCCCTCACCGACCGGATCATTGCTCTTCGTACCAGATTGTGACGGACAATTATCCATTCCCCGAAGCCAAAACAAACAAATTGATCACTGTTAAGGTCATCAAGGGGCTACTACCCTCCCTGTACAATGATGACCAACTCTCGCAAATCGGCCGACTCTGTGATATAATGGCGAAATGTTGGAAGCCGGAGGCCAACGAGCGACTATCTGCAGCCGAGTGTCGCAATAATCTTCAATGGGTTGTACGTTGATTCTTAGAAGGATGGGTCGTATGGATACTCACGTCGACTTTGCATCGCGTCAGCCGTCCAGCATTCCGAGGACTAAAAGCGACGGAGCATCCAATATCCGGTCGGCCGCTCTGCTATTGAAAATGAGCGAGGTTCATTGCTTCCAGAACAAGCATAATGAAGCTCTCAAGCTTTGCGACGAAGCATACGCAATCGCTCGATCCGCCGGCGACGAGGGAACGATGGCCCGTGCTTTATTCTTGATCGTCAACAGTCACCGAATGTTGTACAACAATGATAAGGCAGAGGAAGCCTGCAATGAGTCACTAGCAATTTACACACGAATTGGGGACAGTCTCGGCCGAGCAAATGCGTTGTTCAGCCTCGGGGAAGTCCATCAGTCGCTAGGGAACCTTACCAAAGCAGAGGAATCGTTTACAGAAGCACTAGCCGCGTATACGGGCATTGATAATAATCTTGGCCGAGGGAACGTATTATCCCGACTCGGAGAGACCTACGAGGCGCGATCCAACTATGCTCAAGCAGAGGAAGCTTTCAACCAAGCATTGGCGACCCTCACAGCGATCGGGGAGAGCTTTGGCCGGGCGCATGTATTTATGGGGCTCGGAAATCTCCATCAAACGCAATCGAATTACGCCAATGCAGAGGAGTATTTTAACCAAGCACTAGACATCTACACCAGCATCGGGGACAGCAGAGGTAGAGCAAGTGCCTTTTATGGACTCGGAATGACCCACAAAGCACGACTCAACTACCCCGACGCTGAGGAAGCGTGCAACCAAGTACTGGCCGTGAACCCCACAATCGGGGGGAAGTATAACCGCGTACACTCGTCAGTGGAGCTCGGTGAAGTCCTACTCCGTCAAGCTCGCTATTCAGAAGCCAAAGCTCTCCTCCATGATGCAGCCGAGTTCTCAAACCAAATCGGCTATGAATGGGCCCAAGATCGGTCCAGGGAGCTTCTTGCTGAAGCTTCCGAAATGGAGAACTCAGCCACCGAGGCGGGACCCTGAGCTTCTGTCCAATTTGACAGCAACCTACGGACGACTCCAGCAATCCCCTTTTCTAATAAGCCCCGTTCTCTCGCGCCTCAAATCTTTGTCATGTGTTTGCTATTCGTTTTTCTGTACGATACTCCTTCCGTGCTTTTGCTCTCATATGTCACCTTGGTATCTAATTTGTTTCGGAAGCCGGCCTTTCGATGTGTTGGTCCGAGAGTGGACAGTCGCTGGGAAGGGGATTGTCCAGCGTTGCGGGTGCGTGATGGTGGACGTGACGGGCGTCCACTTCGAAGTCTCACCCGTGATTCGCTCATGTGGTCGCTTGTATGCTCTTCCCTCTTCGAACGTCCTTCCGCGACCGACACCCATTCGGGGAGCTTTACCTAACACCCTCGGGGCCCTGTATATGTGTCACTTTTGCGGATTATCATCTCGATGTTGACGGGTCGCTCGCCGCCGTCTACAGTCCACTTTGAAATCTTGAGCGGAAAAAGATTACCAACACAAACACCACCAGTTGCAGACGATGACCATCTCCCCGCAGCGTACACCAGCACCCCCGGCCGACAACGATGTTTCCGAAGGCCAAATACGCGTCGCGGGTGCCCGAACGACCGCCGCCGCCTCTTCCTCCTCTTCCTACTGACCCAGCGTCCACCACTTTGTACAGCACCACGACCACACCCAACATTACCATACAACCCTACACCTTTCGCGGAAAATGACGACCCATTCGACGTGTACGACGGACGCACCTCTTATCAAGGACGTGATTGACAGCGGAAGGTGAAGGGCGTCAGAGCTTCGTCTCTTCGGAAGTGGTAAATTTGAGTGGTCGTGGCGCTGATGGCTCACCCGAGAGCGTACGGACCATAAGTAAGCCGTGGACGAGCAGCTGCGTCCCGGGAGGAGAGCGCGCTGAAACGGCCATTCTCTTTCATTGTGGATTGAATGAAGTCATGCATTTGAAGACTACGAGCGGAGTTGGAATCTTGGTTCGTTCAAGTGAAAACCTTGAAAGCCGAGCCTCCTCGACGCTTCGATGATGCGTGGAAGGTTCATAAAGCAGAGCCCAGTCAGGAGAACGAGTCCAAAACAAGTGGTTGAAGCGGCGCTTGAATCCGTCTTCGAGTAGTGCCAGTGTCGCTGGTACTGCTGGTCCAGTGTGTGTTAGAGACGCGTCGACGTCGTTGCTCCACCCCTGCCAAACTTCAACCTCCTAATACTCTTCAACGCGTGGTATGAGGTAGAGGCGGGGTGCTTTGAGTGAATTCCTCACACTTTTGAGGGCTTCGAAGATGGGTAACCGTCGATCCCAATGCGTCCCAAGGGGTGGGGACGTCCCCAGTCGACAATGGAATGTCAGGGTCCCAACAACCTACCATACACGCTTGTACCTCCGGTACCACCACCCAGCTTGCAACGGCAACCAATATTACCAACACCTACGTTTCTGGAGCACGCGCAAGCAGCAGCAGAACCACCGCTCGCTCCTCCTCCTCTCCCGACGGACTTCGATCACCTCTTCGAACTGCAGACGACTTGCATGGAAAATCCTTCATAGCGCTGCCGCCGTTCGCCCAAGATCGCGGTGCGCGAGACATGGACGCGTTCTGTCCACTGGGCGCTCTATTCAACTCACTCGAATGCGGTGCTATTACGGAGGGGCTGGAATCCGAATGGGAGTTCAAGAACATCGGGATGGCGTTTACCATGAACGCGCCGTGTTTCAGGAAAGGCGTGATCAACATCGGCGTTCCTAGCTAAAAGAACGACCAACAGACCGCGTGGTCCGAGTGAATGAGCGGGAAGCCAAGCCCGAGTCTCTATCGGCGTGGATAGACAGGTGGAGCAGACGCGGGAAGGATACCGAGCCGGAAGATGAACCGCACGTTGGAACATCAACGTCGTCAACGGGCAAAAGGCGCCTTGTGGCCACACCAGCTAGCCTTCTCGCTCATCTTGAATGATGGCTTAGGGGAGATATGTCCTGTGTTGAAGAGCTTGCAGTCCCTGCACAGTCCGCTGATCGTTGGGGGAGGCAGCCTCCAAAGTCGACCCTGTATGGAGCTTAGGACTCCACATCAGCTTCACCCCGGCAGCCGTATCATCCGGATTCTCAAGAGGTCGCCGTTCAACTTCGATCACGCCTCGGCCGAACATCACCCAGTCCGATTTCGTTCTTGGACGGAAACGGCGCATGTTCTTCTCGGGCCCTCTAAAAGGCTACGGCAGCTACTTCTCGGTCGTCAACTTACCGGCATCATGCGCGGAATCCCCCCCCCCCGGGTTGGATGAGGAGAGAGCAGGCTTCGTGTTTCCGGGTGGGTAACGGTCCGGTCAACCTGACTGGAAAGCCATGTATATTCGTGGTCGTGCAACCCGAGGGGGCGTTGTCAATTGGGAAGTTCAGCGGTTTGAGTCAGAGTCAGGAGGTGCGTTTGTGGTATGATGTGTTATTGTGTGAATGGGTGTTGAGCTTTTCTTCGTTAGTTCACCGATGGCGCTTAGGCGAAAAGCGTTTACAACGTTCGAAGCTGTTAAGACTGTCCTCGCCGACGTCTGCCGCTGCTATGGAATCCACAACTTCGCCGTAACGTCTGCAACTCACATCGCTCTCGGTACGTTCAGCTCGACATATCCAGGCCGGTTACCTGTCTCCGCCCATTTCCACCACCGGCGCGCCAATGACCTCCCGTGACCGACTGGGTCATGGACTCGTAGCCCACCTCGTTGCAGATGCTCATGTGCTGGGTACGCTGATGCATGGGTCGGTCCCGCGAACATTGGAACATCCCTGAGCACGCTGATTTGGTGGGACACTTGTAGAGACTCCGCTTTTGGGTACCGAGAAATGTTCCGGAACACACCGAACGTGGAACCCGCCGCCCGTCGTGTGAACCGAAGGATCGTAGCGACCCTCCTGGTCGCTGAAGCGGGATGCCGCGGTCCATGAGTTATGAACAACGGTGCAGGAATCGCGGGAACGAGATGGGATGGTTCGGGTTGTTGAGTCGAGGCATCAAGCGGAGGTTCGAAGATCGAGGACACTGGAGAGGAAGACGTTGCGGTGTACCGAGAAGTGGCTCTGGAGTTCCTGTCATCACCTGAGGAGCGGCAAAAGCAAGGTCTCGCCGCCACGCTGGCTGTGAAACATCGGTCTCTGGAGGGACGGATCTGCTGATCGAAGGAGTTATCGGCGCGTGTCGAGGGAGCGGAGGGTCGGTGGCGAGGAAACACCTGGATCCGGGGGGACGAAGAAGAGGACGAAGAAGCTGCGGTGGAAGCTATCTCGATCGGGAGGAAACTAGTTCCGTGATGCATATGGATTGGCCGAGCGCTGAAACAGACCTTGCACCGTACTACATTTCTCTACCGACACCCATACTCCGTCAATAGGCTTCGAGAAGTTTGTTGCTGCTTCAGAGGGAGAATCTATGCTCGTTCAGGACGGTCCCATTACTCCGGCTGTTCGACGCTCTTGGGTTGACGCTCTCACCCGCAAGCAGTCCCTCGAACTCAGGCATCACGTCATCGAAGTCGTTAGGAGGAGACATGTATTGTTCGTCTATGTCCTGCAGGCGCACCCTTTTGCATCCACTGGTTACATCGCTCGGTGCCTTCTCGTAATTCTCCATGGGGCAAAATTAACTGACAATCGCGGTTCATAAAAATACAATGGAAACAGCTAGTTCTACCTAACGGAAACACGAGAAAAATATGGGAATAAATGCGAACACTGCGACGAGAGTGGTTATAATTGAGACTGCCAAAGCTTCGGAGATCCAGATGTATATCGATATTTGCGCCATGACGCATATACTTCCAATAGTCAATGATATTATACCTGCATTTTATATAAGGTGAGACTCCTAGATATCAAAATAGTCGAAAGGGCGATTACCCACAGTGCCAGGCCAAGAAATCCCACCACCCCCTCAGCCCATAATCTTTCATGGCCTTTCTGACCGTGGTCTTGGAGGTAATACTGACTGCACGAGGCTTCTGGGACTTCTCCATCAGCTCAGCGTCATGTATTGCGTTTAGAAGGGGCATCTTGCCCAGAATATCAATCATTCTCAAACCGCTCCATGCGGCACTAACGTTGAGGAAAATCGCGATATATGCCAAAGTAATAACCGTGTCTTGGCGCGTCTGACTCCAATAACGGGAGGATGTAGTGTTTGGAGGATTTTTTATTACGGAGAGTAACGCGCATTCTGTGCTGGCCAGCAAGGTCGCCTATGTTAGGGGGGGGGGCGTTAACGCCCTTGCAAATCGTTGCCAACCCGAGCGGGGAAGCTAGGAGCTTACAACAACAGCTACGGCTGTGAATGACTGGATCATGCCTTCTCGAGTTGTCCCAATTATTGATGGAAGCGCATCATGTGCTTTTCAAATTGAAAAACGGGGTTATCGTGAACTTTAGTGTCATTGGGTAAATAATCGGCGTTCACAAACATATTCGGTGGTCATCATCAACTTGAGGGCTTGTTTCCTTCGAATCAACAGACATCTGGGTACACAGCGGGAGAGATTCTCAGGCCCAGGGGTCAGAATATCTGGAACCTTTATCTCCCAGCCGCTCGTTACGAGTCTTTATATACGGGCGCCCACACTTGCCGGGAATCCATTGAATGTAGATGCCCTTCTAATCGGATCCGTTATCCTCTCCAATTCTTTGATAAGAACCGCTTCTGAGCAAAGATAAAAATCAGGTCATTTATCCTAAACCGTGAAATTGGGGTCTTGATGCCATTTAGGTTAATAGATTCCCCGAGGGCTATGTTCTCGTTAGGCTACGGGGCCCCTTATCAAATTAAATAGCGTACAGCTGTATAGAATATCTAAATAGCTAGTCAATGCATTTATCTTGACCCAAGGCAAGGGGGGAGAGCACGTGTACCGATTCTTCTCGCGCGACCCTTAGCCCCACTGCTTGATTCGGGTCAATCTCCGGCCGTCAATATATCTCGGTACGCGCGGGCGCTTCATTCTGAGCAGTTGGTTGCATCATAGAACGTTACTTATGGAATGTTTTTCGCGTTCGATTTATGTGATGGGAGGCCCCACCTAGCGGTTACAACCGTATCACTGCAGGCAGTGCACGAGTCGGTCTTGAATGGCCGAACTCCCCACGCGGTAGCCGGTAGCTCGAAGAGGTCAGAACTGCGAGCCTATAGAAACGCCCCTCTTCAAATCCATCATTTTCGGGAGCGCAAGCCACGATCAGGACTGGATTCGATGCACCCCGGGCTGTTAAGCTCCGGTCCCTGGAGACGAGTCAAAATGGGCGAGGTAGCCCGCCTGACTTAGCAAATGTAAGGAGCTCAAGTAACCCTCGTTGGGTTCTTCACATCCGGGATATTTCCCAAGTCCGATCGGGCAATAGTCACTTCCTCCGGACTTCTACGGGCTGCAGAATGCGTCCTGGGGGTCTCGTAAAAGGTTCGTGTAAACGTTTAAACATCGGAACGAGTACATGCTCCTATGTTCTAAAAATTGTTCTATTTACGTCCGCTGGAGGGGAGCACATGAACGAGAATACGAAACACCATGCTTAATCCATGAGGCCCGATTGGAGCAGACTAATGCTAATGGGTATCCAGGCGATAAGGTCAGCAGGGTCACAGAGAGAGAGAGAGAGCCGTTATTTACTTCGGTCGTGAAATTTGGGCGACCATGCAGATGTTCCCAACACATATTGATGGCTTACCCGACTAGCGTGACAACTATGCGGGCTACGCGTGGACTCCAAAGCTTAAACTGCGATATGTAGAACGTCTATGTTCCAGATATCTCACGGAGCTCCATCCCCACAGCGGATTTCAGGCTTGAACAGCGACGTGTTATTTCCGGCCCCGGAGACTGTCTAGCCCTTTTTTCTGAGACAAGAGACGTTATTTTCCCAGAAGTTTAGTCACCTTGAGGGTACCCCAATGTTTAGAACATTCCGATGGCCCTAGGTATTCTCATCGCCAATCACCTTGTGGCTTACCGTGGATGCGCTTCCCACAGACCGTTCATTCTACTTATCGTGGAATCTTCTACCCAGGGCCCATCGATAATCTGATGAAGAGTACCGATGTGCCGATACACGAATCTTCACTGTGCTTTTGGAGGGATTTCTCGTTGGGTGCATCACGTACCACCTGACGGGCGGTGGCAAGGCAATCCCTAAGAGTCTATCGTTTTGCAGCAGCCCCGGTTTAGACCGGTAGACCATATAATGCAAGGGGACATTCGCAGCTTCACAACTAAGAACAGGGATAGGAGGTGTGGGACATATTTCGGGACTACGGACTTAGCCCTTCACGCCGAAATCAAAGCCGACTCCACCCACCATTATTACTCCCCCCTAGGCCTGGTACGGGAGCCACCACACCAGCTTTCAGAATCTCGAGTCGAAGCAACCCGGCGCTAGTATATTTACCCACTTTCCCTTTGATCGTCTAAGCGTTCCGCCCGGCGCAAACACGGGATGTCGAACCCTTCACCCCAGACCCACGAAGCTGATGCCGAAGCGCGCGCAACCCAAGCGGAATTGTTGGAAAAAAAGTTGAAAGCCATTGAATTGAACGATCCGCAATCAAATACTGTGTCCCAAGAGCCAAGAAGAAAAAAGCTTAGTGCGGTGAGCAGCAAGGAGGCTCTGCAAACCACATCTTCCTCACGATTTATTACACTCAGCGGGATCTCCTCGAAAGACTAAATCAGAGGCGACTGGAAGTCACTCGAATCAATTTTACTGCCGGTGGCACCCAGGCTGGCAAGGGAAGCCACGGAGAGGTCGTCGTAGCCACCCTTATGCTGGAGGATGGTAACTCATCAGAGTCAGGCGATCAAATAGCCGTGAAGAAGTTTATTCTGAGTGATACGATTGACCAAGAAAAGTTCCTCCGCGTAAGCCATTTCGCCTCAGAGAGCGTGCTCTCAGCTTGACTCAACCGTGTAGGCCTTCGCCAACGAGCTGCATGTGTTAGATGGTCTGAACCACCCCAACATCATCAGACTAGTTGGATTTGTGGAAGATATGGAGCATCGTATTGCGTGGCTGGTATTCCCTTGGGAAGCCAACGGCAATGTCCGTGAATTTCTCCTTTCAGGCAAATGGGAGTTGCCCGAGCGCGTGTGCTTGGTAGGTCTTGGTCATTCCCTCATCTTATCTAGTTAAGAAAATATTATTATTCACGACCAGATTAAGGATGTGGCATCTGGACTCGATTATCTACACGGTCGGAAGCCACCCATCCGTCATGGTGATCTCAAGTCTGTGAGTCCATTCGACACGTTTAATAGACCGTACTGCTCACGTACTCTGCCGTCAGCTCAACATTCTTGTGAGCTCCAACCATCGAGCCGTTATTACAGACTTCGGTTCTGCACGCATCCAGGCGGAGGCTGGGGGACTCGACGTCGACACGACGAATAGCTCGACCCCCCGCCAAACGGAGTCGATCGGCTCAAGCCTCACTATCAATGACGGATGTCCAGAAGTCACCGTCTCTACAGCCACCGCCCAACTGACTCTCACTGGTCCGAGCTGGTCATTCCGCTGGGCCGCACCGGAGGTTTTAAACCAAGAGGAGCCGTGCCTAGCGAGCGATATTTGGGCATTAGGATGGATTGCGTGGGAGGTATGTGGTATCCCGATTCGAAAGCGACCTTTCTCTCACAGATAACACCGCTCCCCCTCGCCTCAGGTCGTGACGGACAACTATCCATTCCCCGAGGCGAAAACAAACAAGTCAATCACTATAAACGTCGTTATGGGGCGACTGCCGAAGCTATACGATGATGATCAACTCTCCCAACTCGGGCAGCTCTGCTATCTAATGGTGAGGTGTTGGAAGCCCAACCCAAGGGAGCGGCTCTCCGCGTCTGAGTGTCGG